>CM060964.1:393869400-394159400 GCA_030765045.1 Tenodera sinensis
ATATGTTGTAAGAATTTTGGCGATGAACTGCAGCACTGTATCATTGGAGACCAGGTCATCACCTAGAATTGACTGCAGGGTAGAACCCAGACCTGGGGATTGGCTTTGTCTAATATATTGTGTACACTCAACCAGAACATGTGACATGGAGAGATGTATGCTGCACGCAACACACAGGGGCCGGCTCACCACACAAAAGGTGGCAAGGTTTATTTAAAAAATGTACTCTTTGCTTACTGTTAGTATTGCAAGCAATGAGTACATTACAGTTAAAAAGTAGAGATTTTTGTGTGCAAGATTCAAACTTGTGCTATTCAATATATGTAATCTAAGTTTCAATGCCTAAACATCTCAGACACATTGAGACAATGGTTTAACTCTGTTGTATTTGATATACTTTCTTATGAAGAAAATAGTCCAAAACAATATTAAGACTTTGGCTAAATTTGGAAGAATGAAGTGTTCTTGGCTTCTGACAATTGGCCACACATTCGACCAACTGTACTAGATAATAAAGAGAGGAGTATGTTGATAAGGAATTTGCATGGACGCATTATTTTATAGTTTTATGTGTGGATTTTCTGGAAGAAAAAGGAGCAATATACAACCTGGCTCAGCAATTCTACATGTACTCTAGCATATACTTAGTATGTATGGAGATTTCACTGGAAATACGTTTTGATCCACCTGAATCTAAAAGATAAATATATACAGAAAAAGGACCACTCGTGTCTGTGTAAATAGAAAAACTCAAAAGTGGAATGTCTAAGAAATGCCAATGTTTGGTACTTAGGTTCAGTATCTTGAAGCAATTATTTATTTTGTTTTGCTTCACATTGGTGTGACCTATGAAGCAGGATTATGCAATCATAGATGCAATGATTTTGAAGTTGAATTTCATAGTATTTGTCGGTAGCACATTGATAACTGTTTGAAGCAACAATGCTTCACGCTCACTAATAATGCTTCGAAGTCCCTTTGATTCAATCCTTTGCCACCTATAAAGCTATGAGGTTTCTCTCCCTGGGTAGACACAGCTTTTATTTTGAAAGGATGACACCAATTCTGTGAAAGCTTCAATGTTTTCACTATTTCTACTGTGATGTTGCCAATCAATGTACATCTATTATAATATAATTCAACAGATAAATAAAAGTGTGCTCACATTTACACCCTAAAATATGCTTTACTATGATAATTTTTGTATCCATTGTTTTCCATGCACTTAGACACTCCAAACAGATCTGTTCACTTTGACAGACAAGCCTAGAGTGACCGTTCACTCTGACTAAAATGATGCTACCAAAAAAAATGTTGAAACTATTCAGCTTTTTAAATTTGTGGGGCTATCTCCTTTATATTTTCGTTTTCTCTATTCAATTTTTTACTGAAAATTATTACTCTGTTATGTCTCTGTCTTCCAAAGATAGAACAGATTTTCAAGGAAATAGCTCCATCATAAAGTACTGTTTACATGTCATTTTTTTTCTACAAAATGATCCACGGGTTTTTTATTTTTAGTTCTATTTCTACTCTGCCTTTAGCTGCAAAATCATATCAGCGACCTCCCCTGTGGAACATTTTGCTTATTGGAAATGGTGATACTCATTTAACATTGCGTGTTTGTATCTTTAGGGTGTTTAGTACATTAGATCACACGCACATTCATACTTCCAGAGTCCGGGGAGGATAAGGAACATTGTTGGTTAGAGATACATTCCTATCTCCTTGCCAGGAATCAAACCTGGACCTCCTTGCTAAAAACTAACTAAGACCTGGCATTACAGCCCATGGAGAGCCAAGCCTTACCACCCAGTTGCTGCATCCCCCAACTCGGCCCACTACAGGTGTCATTGGTAGGGTGCAGTATTGGAGAGTTGTACGTGGTCAGCATTCCAATCCCTTCCGGCCAGTTATGCAGTCTTCATGACCTAGGGCTGCAACTTTTCTATCAAGTAGCTCCTCAATTGATCCCCCTGGGGACCTAACGAGGCTAAAACACCCTGTGCCAGACCTCCCGGAGGGGACAAAATCCCCATGCTGGTATCGGGGATCGAAACGTGCCAGAGGCGGGATCCCTTGCACAGCAGGCAAATGTTCTACAGGGCCAGCCATTAATAGTTTTGATTAAAATAGCATTTGTTTTAGATATTTGCATTACAAAATGTATACATTGAGTTTTCTGGGAATAGTCTGTGAAGTTCTTTCTGAGTAACTTGTTTAACTTTTAACACCTCTTTAAAATATCCAATTTATTTCAAATAACTTTCTGTGGCATCAGCCATTTCTGAGATGTCCATTATTATTGGCCTGAATGTTCAATACTTTGTCACGTATTTGAAGTGCTGTTTTGTTTGTTGGAATGCCATGGAAAGAATATGGAGTTTCCAGACCATCATATGGGGAGCAGCTATGAAAAATCA
Source organism: Tenodera sinensis (assembly GCA_030765045.1). Classification (NCBI taxonomy): domain Eukaryota; kingdom Metazoa; phylum Arthropoda; class Insecta; order Mantodea; family Mantidae; genus Tenodera; species Tenodera sinensis. The sequence continues at coordinate 393,871,824 of CM060964.1, forward strand.
TCCCTTTGGCATTCATAATTCCCATTGAGCTTCAACAAAATGTATAATGAAACTATTTCTACAAAGGTTAAGGTGATTAACATGAAGGAATAGAAAAATAAGCTTTAATTTAAGTTACTAAATGTACGATTTATTATAATTGGCACCAACCAAGAAAGGGATCGACAGTTCACGGCAAGAGAGAGGCAACGTTGCCACTTATTGCGACCACATGGAGAGGACGGTATGATATGTGTACAAAGAAAATTGTGCCCAGAATGTTGAATGCATATTATTTGTATTCGTATGCAAAGGCAACAATAAAATACTGAATCTTCATTCAAAGGTGTAGCGTATTCACCGCCCCTTTTCTGGTCGACCTCTTCGCTTGAAGTCATTGTCTCGTCGATGCAGCTGAGGAGGTGCCAATTTCTCAGGGTCAGCCTCGACGAGAGATGTAAGTCCTTGGGAGAGGAATGGTGTTTTGGGCGGTGATGAGAAGGAATGCGTTTTTATATGGGGTTCCTTGGAAGAAAAACACAAGATGCACTTCCCCTATGGTCACTTCGTGTTACAAGAAACTCTGCAAGTTCTATCTTCCACCCGTTAACTAAATTATGATCTCCTGCTGTGCCGAATGAATCCCAATATCTATATAAATAATATACAATCACTGGATGTGTAACGACTCAGTGGCACTTGACAAAACACTTCCTAATAACTTGGCGTCTATCCCGCGACCCTCAGACACAACCTTCCCTTGCACCTGGTAGCACTGAACTGTCGATTATCTCACCCACGCTTTTCCCCTGATTGGCTATGCTTATTGGGCTTTGATGTTCATTTGTTTTCTCTATAAACATTTAAATTTTAGCAACGGTTCGCGAGTTCGTTGAGAGACTCGCGGTACTTTAGGAAGGCAACAACAATAATATAATGCTAACGTTTTATTGCCTGACGCCAAAATTGTATCAACGGCCGCATAAATTGTTTTGTTTTCTTGGTGGGAAACTTGCAGATTTCCCTGCGTAACTGTGCCTATGTTTATTTATTAACCTTTATGAAGCTTATAACATAAATATAATTCTACAAGGACTTTTGTTTTATATAATTTTCAAAGAAGTTACTACAAAAACATGGATAATTAATAAACTATTTCCTTAATTATGACAGGATTAAAGTTCTGACACCCATTGTTAGGCGGAGATATCGCTACAAAGGATAGAATATGCAAGTATATATCACTCGAAAGATTTGTGTTAACAAAAGAGGTGTACCTGTGAGATGTTATGCTTATTCCAATGGGAAAATGCTGCTGATATCCCTGTTGCTATAGCACATGAGGTCATATCAAGTACATTAGAGATTGGAATAAGAGGCCCCCCCCCCCATTTAATTTCTGCTCTTCAAAATATTCTCTTACGTAGCATGTTATTTCCCACACTTGTCCTTTAATTGGGACACCTTTACAAAATACAGTTTTGGTCGGTTCCCAAGTTGACTCAATTTTTCGTTTGGCAACACTATCTTTGTCACTGTTTTTTGACATTGTTAAATACTCATTAAAAATGTAAAAAAACTGTCAAAAATGGGTTTTTGTTTTATCAAATAGTCTAAAACTTCTGCTTTGTTTTGATATGCTTTTTATAGCGTTACGACCTTTTTAACTATGTCACGTGGCCATCTAGCTGATTGCCTGTAAGTGGTCCTGTCCATTTAAATCCATACAGTTCCATTATCCTTGCTATGACTTCAAACTTAGTTTTTCCATGATTTTATTTTTAACACTATTTGCTTTTTAAAATGCTCCACATGATGCAATTTTCAGTACTTATGCATGAAATTTGGTGTATCTGCTTAGAAATAACATTAAAAAGAAATTATGAGATAATTTTTTCATAACGTGAATAACTGCTGAGTAATTAAATATTAAAGTTTACATTTGGAAATTTAAATGAAAACAAATTATGAATTTAAACTTTAAAATTTATTTTTATCCAAACTAATAACAAAATGAAAAAAATATCTCATCAATTTGCTAACATTCTATTACAGGACATAACTGAAAATTATTAAGTTTTGCAAATCAATATTGCAACATGGGGAACCATTTATATAAATATTTTAAAAAATATAATAACATATTAATATGTTAGCAACTAATCTGACTAAATGTATGAAATTTAGCACAGTTACTCCTCACTATACAGTGATTGTTGTGTTAAAATTTCAAATCAATCCAATGAAAACTGTAGATTTTCAAAATTTCACAGATGGGTATCCTTAAGAGCATTAGCACAATTGTGAAAGGTCACAACACATGCTCAGATACACGCAAACACAAGGCAAATAACCATGTATATGTTGTTGTTGTTAGCTAATGCTGGATTTCTGACAATGAAGTCATTAATCCTCTTGCTCTCCAATATTTTTCACAATGATACTGAAGAGAGCAATAGCAGTAATAGTAACCGTTTTTTAGAGAGCACCATATTCTTATGTTTTGGCGGTCACATCGCTCTCTCACAACCCCCAGAATGTCTGGAGAACCACATCTGTCGTTGGTTTACGGGTCTCACCGACCTGACCGGGAGAGTTATCGAAATAAGTTCACCGACCATATCCTCTGATTACCAATCAGAGGACGCATTACATGCCATGACAGGTCAGCATGTTGGGGTTAAGATTTTATAGAGAAATTACAGAAATGGAGAGGTTGGAAAAATAAAGACTCCCTAGCCCTCTGGAACCCTAATAGCATCGGGGTCGGAAGAGATGACCAAGGTAAGGTCAGATAGAAAAGTTACAGTGAGGAGCAAAACACCAGTAAGTGGAAGTAATGTTCTGCTCAGCTTGGGTACCTTGTGGTCGCTATTCACATATCCCCTAGACGGAGACCCCTGAGGCCATTGTTTTTTTATTGATGTTGGGTACTCATTGAAATAAAGTCTCTTATTTGAAAGATTTAGAATTTAAAAACTGTCTGTCTGCAACAAAACTGGCCAACTGAAACTTAAAATTTTAAAAACATATAGTAAATCATTAATATGATTTTCCATGTAAACACAACATGAACCCATCATATGGAACCTAATAAAACTGAAACAAAAATATTACTAACTTTCATTGGTTTGTCTGCAGAAGTTTTTAATGAATACTGAAAAAAAAAAAAACATATTTTGTGACTTGGCCAGTTTTGATTCCAGACAATTCCCCGCATCTAACCTCGCTTAAGTTCCTGATTGCTTAACCATAAATTAAGGTGTGATCATCATCCGATGGTGATAATTATGCAATGAAATATAGTACTCATAATAATAAACACTGGAAGTATGTAACACTTAGTATTGATCCCTGAAGTATTCACTTCTAAATGAAAAGGCTCAAAAAACAGAGCCAAACCTCAGCTGGAAAATGTGGTCCTTCATAAACTCCTGAATGAACAGTGGTAGGTGTCCACATATAATCCAGGAGTACAGGGAACTACTTAGAATCCTTACTTGCCAACATGTATCATAAGCCTTCTCAAGGTCAAGAATATGGCAATCGTATGACAGTTTTTCATGTTTTTGTTCATGGTCTGTGTCGATATTGACACAAATGGTCCACAGTTGAACAATATCTTTGAAACCCAAACTGGATGTCTTTCAGTAGGTTACGAGTTTTCAGCCGTCAAACAAACCTCCATCACATTATTATTGTTACAGGTTATTACTTTCTTTACTGGTAAGTAGGGGAAGTATTGTATTCCACCCAAAAATTCTATGTCGAGATTTCACCATGTATATAGAATGGTGCAGATGAACTAGTCAGCACACAGGTAATCTCTAACTGATGCAAGCATTGCAAGCTCAGCCTACAGGAAGGCATTATTTGTGCATATCCAGCGGTAGCAGAACATAACACAAGCAGTTTATGTTACTACTGGGCAGTGACACTGATGATACATGGAATGAGATGGCGGTGGAAACCAGAGAACCCAGAGGAAACCTGCTCCAGCACCGCTTCGTCCACCACAAATCCCACATGCTGTTGCCTGGGATTGAACACAGGCCACTTTGGTGAGCAGCAAATGAGCTAGCCACTTGGCTATGACATGGCCTGCATGTACGTTTGCTATGGAAACTTCTTAGCTCTAATTGGTCCTTTTCGTTGCTATGGCAACTGCCAAGACACATCCATCCCCTCCCGTTCATTTATACCTTTCCACCACGTGGTTAGCATCTGTCAATTCCCTCCTAAATTGGCACCGAGTATACATTGGCAAACTCATGTAAATGTAACATGAAGGAAATAGAAAAATAAGCCTTAGTAGAAACCATGCAAATGTAGGGTTTATTATATTGGCACACTAATGTAAACCTATTCTGTTACAGGGATCATGGTGTGTGTTCCTTGCATAGTAATACCATTCTTCCTCTTTATCTGGCATCGCTGCATTCAACCAATGGTGCTCAAGTTCTGGAATTCATGGCAGAAGGTGGAAGATAAGAAGAAGGAAACAGAAATTTCTAAAGGTCATGCAGATGCTGCCAATAAAAAGGAGGCAGACATTCCAAATGGTCACACTGAGACTGTCAAGAAATCTCAATGATAAATACAACATTTCACTTTGCAGGAATGATTCTTACACACCTGCTTATTCGACAGAACGTCTCCTCTACAGAGAGCCTGTTCACTTAGATGTACACACTGTTATAAATATTATAAATAATAAAACAATGTGCTGTTAATGAACACTGTTCTTTATTGATAGTTCAAAACTGCACAGCTCTACACATCATTCATCTTCAGCATTAGTTGACGGACTTGAGTTCAACTTTGGACGCAAGTGCGCTGTTTGGTGGAATGGAAGGAGGTGCACCTTTGCTGCCATATCTATAACACAAAACAGTCCTAAAATTAATTTCTTACTTAGAATTTTCATAAGGTTTTATTTAGTAAATGGTGTGTAGAGTTCCGAATAACAGGTGCAAAAGAACTTAAAATAGGCACTATCAACAATGGTAATCTTTGAAGTAGGCACAATCAATTATTCATATACAACTTTTAGACATGACAGAACAGTACGCAAACATCAAATGGTTGATGATGGACCGCCAAAACATGTTCTGGGAAATTCTGAAGTGTTATTAATTGTCTTACCTTTGAATTTAATTCATTATTCTCTTAATGAAGTATAATGCCATTTAAGTTTGCACTCTTCAGTTGTTTATGTTTTAGGCAAACCCTATCTTCAGTTTTAAAGTGATTTCTCTCCTGAATACATACTCCCACTCTGATTTATGATTATTATTGAATTTGTTATGTGTTTTGTTACAGAGGCAATTGTTGCACTGCATTTTCAATGAAAGGAGTAGTCTTTTTAGATTACTGTGTTTCTGCCTACCTGGGAAACAGGAAACAAAAAAGCAAAGGTCAGAGGGTTTTCTAATGTGATTGAGGATAGGACATTCATGGTCCATTCATTGCAGCCTTTTCATTCTGAGCAGACCCCTGTGGGCACATACAACTCTGTGTTGCACGTTTTGGTTGAGTGTCCACGATATACTAGATAGCGCCAATCCTCTGCCCTGGGTTCTACCCTGCAGTCAATTCTAGGAAATGACCTGGTCACAGTTGATACAGTGCTGCGATTGGTTGCCAAAATTCATTTTGCAAAACAAGTTGGTGCTGTTTTTGCAATTATTAACGACGCTGTGTCTTTACGATAATGAGATCTTTTTGATCTCAGGGCTTGGTAACGGATGGAATGAACATACACTCGGGTTTAACTTTAGTCAAACATTTTATTTGCACCTTCTTGTTCACAATTTTTAAATCGTATCACAGTAGAAAGTCTTATTTTAGCGGATCAACTTCCCCAGCATTGCCAAAATTTAATTAAATGTCTCTAAACACTTAGTAAATTCACTTTTACCATTTCATGACGCGTACACATAAAAATGCGTCCATCCATGCCGAATATGGAGATGCTAGTGAACAGTTTTTTGGCATCGTTTTGACGCGACACCGCCTTTTTCATATTCACCCGCGCAAATAGTTCTTTCTCGTTAGGGAAGCGATCCCAATCATCATCCCCTACTTTTATTATGGAACACAAACAATTCAAATATTTATAGACATATATTAAAATCAAATATGGAAAGATTTATGACATCTTTGTGCAAACTTAGTTGTTCGTAACAATGAACCGTATCAACATGTTTTCGTCATTTAATTATCTCATACCAACATCAAAAAATGAATTACACTTTTAACAAACATTTACATGAACGATTTTCTTTTGGGGTCTTCTAATATTCTGTCTTAAAGTTTAACAGGTGTTTTATTCCTTGGCATTTGCTTTTATGGTTTTAGAATATGACCCCTGGTTTGCATTGTTTTTACCATTTGTTTTTAGCATTTTAACTGTTACTGTTTTAGCATTCACATTTTAATGTTTTAACTATTGACCATTTTAATCTTGTGTTTTAGCTTTAAGTTTTTCACCACATCACTTTGTGAGTGTTTTAGCTTTAGCTTTTAAAATATGACTTAGGGCCGAAATGACCTAGCTGTCGTTGGGCCCTTAAATTCCACTCACTCACTCTCTCACAAAGTGATGGCAACACAAAAATGTTCAATTTCCACTAATAAGCAACAGTTCTTTTGTATTTTGGCATTTATCTTATGCTTCACTGTGCCAAGTAGTCACTATTTTATTATTCAAAACAATGCATTTATTTTGTGTAATAAAAACATGAAGAAAAAGAAATATGTTGTTGTTAGCTAATGCTGGATTTCTGACAATGAAGTCATTAATCCTCTTGCTCTCCAATATTTTTCACTGATGATATTGAAGAGAGCAATAGCAATAATAGTAATCGTTTTTTAGAGAGCACCATATTTTTATGTTTTGGCGGTCAGATCGCTCTCTCACAACCCCCAGAATGTCTGGAGGACCACACCTGTCGTTGGTTTACGGGTCTCACCGACCTGACCGAGAGAATTATCAAAATAAATTCACCGACCATATCCTCTGATTACCAATCAGAGGACGTATTACATGCCATGACAGGTCAGCATGTTAGGGGTTAAGGTTTTATAGAGAAATTAGAGAAATGGAGAGGTTGGAAAAATAAACACTCCCTAGCCCTCAGGAACCCTAATAGCATCGGGGTCGGAAGAGAACAAGAGATGACCAAGGTAAGGTCAGATAGAAAAGTTACAGTGAGGAGCAAAACACCAGTAAGTGGAAGTAATATTCTGCTCAGCTTGGGTACCTTGTGGTCGCTATTCACATATCCCCTAGACGGAGACCACTGAGTAACTATCCTAGATAATGACTTGAAATTTATGTTAATCGTAAAACTAACCACACTCTTTACTGTGGACCAAAAAGTTTGCTGATAAAACAATTCAAGTCAAAATTTATTGTAAATGAAATAAAAGACTGTTCTGCAATAAATGGCTAAAATGAAGTTCTATTTATTCTACAGTAAAGGACTAATTGAACCTTCAGTAAAGTTCCAGCTAAGTGGATTGTATAGTTTGAGAAAACAGCACCTAAATTTGGTTAAATTAACATTAACATTAATTTTAACATTACTTAATAATGTACAGGAGTTTTACATCTTCGTTAGTCAGAGAAAAAGATATACCGAAAAAATGAAATAATTTTGTATAAGCCAAGGCAATCTGCATTACGTGTATTACAGGATATGTATTATTGGTTTGTGTACCACACGAGCTTATTATGCATGATTTGAATGGAATAATAGTGTTTGTGTGGCTCTGCCATTATAAAGTATATTATTGATCTCTTTCTTAGTTAATTCTGCAAGGACACCTGGCGTTTACTTCATTTTCCTCCTTCACCATCACAACGTGAAAGCATTTGTGTGACTGCTTCTATTTGCAAATATTCATTTGTTCCAGTATTTCATCTTGGGTCTGCAAGTGTTTTTCCTTTGTTCTTTTACTTACTTTAATTCCATGTTGCTGCTCACCATTTGTCACTGATCTTCATTAGCATATTTCCCACTTCTCTTGGAGTGACATATCATCCACATACACTGTGTTTTATGTTTCTTTCTGCTATCATTACTCTTTCCTTTTTCCGGAAAAAAGTTCTTGGCCAAGTGCTCCAGATCCCTGTGGTGCGCACTTCCTTTGTACTTTCTTCTGACATCTCATATTTTTTCCTTTAAATTCATCTTAAGTTTCATTAGAATCTTCAAACATTTCTTTGCATCTAGTGTACCAAACTCCTTTAGAGAAAAACTTTTTTAGACCTTAAACAACTCACATGAATAATACACAAATTTTGAGTTCTGTTTCAATTTTAAAATATATCAATTCGTCAGTAAGATGCCTTAAAATGGCTGAAGATTTCTGCTTATAATAAGCAGGATTTGCACACCCTAGAACATACGTCCTGGGGTTAGACGTCTGGCTCCAAGAGAACATCCAGGTATGAGGCAGTGTTGCCAACTTAGCCTTTTTATGGCTAGATCTGGCCTTTTTGAGAACCTATCTAGCTATAAATTTTCCAAAAAGCTACAAGTAGCTTTCCTGGCCTATTTTCTAAGATTCATTAGCCTTTTCTAGCCTTTTTTTCATTTTTACTTATCCACCGGTACCTTTAAAACAATACATAATTTAATCTCGCTACTGCAGCTATTGCACGTAATGATATAACCCTTTTGGTGAATTTCCGAATGTTTTGAATCTGGGAGTGTGGATTCCACCAAGTTGTTAGATTCTTTGGCACTTTTAGAAAAAGGTCCGAGTGTGTATCTCGAGCTTGTGGACACATAACTCAAAAACGAAAAGTTGGTTAAAAACCAAAGTTGGTATTTAAGTTTAATGTCTTTCAAGGATGCGACACGAAGATTTTGAAGAAAATTGTTCCACCTGAAACTACCCTTTACATGGAAAATTTTGATTTTTTTGAAAACAGCTCTAACGAAGTTGATTAAAATGACATAGGTTTGAAATATCTTTATGACAAATGAAATGTATATTTTGAATTTTCTGGCTATAACCTCTGTATCCCTATTTACTCTGGATGACTTTTGCATAACTGGTAAACCGTTAGAAATAGACCAAATCGTACTATGAAGAACTGTATTCTGTATTCTAAAATAAAGAATTTATGTCTGAATAATTTTTTATAGAGTGAACCATTTTGGAGATATGCTTTGTTATTTGTATTTCTGTCAAATGGAACATCGTTATTCAATTTGCTATGTTAACCCTGCAAAGAGAACGGAATTTGAAAGCTTTAAAAGATTTGACAATCGCACAAGGTCTATTCTAATATTCCGCTTATACCTACAAGGAAATAAGCAATAAGAGAATTAGAAAAAGAAATATAGTAGAGGACCAAAGTAGCACAGGCTGAAATACAACAGATTTGGATTTAACATGGGGGAACATATGCCCCCCAAAAATATAATGTACTTTTTCTTTTTTGTTTTAGAAAGTTTGGTTGGCCCCGTAGTGCAGTTGGTAGAGCACCTGCCTGCTGTGCAAGGGCTCCCGGGTTCGATTCCCAGCAGGGGGTAGGATTTTTCTCCAGCCAGGATTATTCCTCATTCTTCCCTGAGTCTGGAAATACAATGGTGGTGCCATGGCTGAGTGGTTAGACTGCTCTCCTGCCACCTAGGAAGGACCCGCATGTGGTATTCATGGTGGATGAAGCGGTATCTTGGCGGGTTTTCTCTAGGTGCTCCGGTTCCCCCCGCCACTAATTCCAATTGCTTCATTATCACCTTTCCAATCATTGATTTCACCTGTATTTCATATCATCCTCTTCCTCACTGTCATATCTGGTGCTTGACTGACCACCTGCTTCTAGGTCTTCACTCTATCTGGCCTAGAGGTTCCTGTGCTCCCCGACAGGCGTCTGACCCTAGGCACTGGCTTGTAAGTCCTACATAAGGGGAGGATAATTACTTCCTCACTCTCATATTGACCACTTCACTCTGTCTGGTACATAGTTTCCTGTGTTCCCTGAAGGACGTCTGACCCTAGACACTGGCTTGTAAGTCCTACATAAGGGGAGGATAATCACTTCCTCACTCTCATACTGACCACTTCACTCTGTCTGGTACATAGGTTCCTGTGCTCCCCGACAGGCGTCTCACCCTAGACACTGGCTTGTAAGTCCTACATAAGTGGAGAATAATCACTTCCTCACTCTCATACTGACCACTTCACTCTGTCTGGTACCTAGGTTCCTGTGCTCCCTGACAGGCGTCTGACCCTAGGCACTGGCTTGTAAGTCCTACATAAGGGGAGGGTAATCACTTCCTCACTCTCATACTGATCACTTCACTCTGTCTGGTACATAGGTTCCTGTGTTCCCTGACAGACGTCTGACCCTAGACACTGGCTTGTAAGTCCTACATAAGGGGAGGGTAATCACTTCCTCACTCTCATAATGACAACTCCACTCTGTCTGGTACATAGGTTCCTGTGTTCGCTGACAGGCGTCTGACCCTAGACACTGGCTTGTAAGTCCTACATAAGGGGAGGATAATCACTTCCTCACTCTCATACTGATCACTTCACTCTGTCTGGTACATAGGTTCCTGTGTTCCCTGACAGACGTCTGACCCTAGACACTGGCTTGTAAGTCCTACATAAGGGGAGGGTAATCACTTCCTCACTCTCATACTGACCACATCACTCTGTCTGATATATCCGTTCCTGTGTTCTCTGACAGACGTCTGACCCTAGACACTGGCTTGTAAGTCCTATAATTGGGGAGGGTAATCACTTCCTCACTCTCATACTGACCACTTCACTCTGTCTGATACATCCGTTCCTGTGTTCTCTGACAGACGTCTGACCCTAGACACTGGCTTGTAAGTCCTACATAAGGGGAGGGTAATCACTTCCTCACTCTCATACTGACCACGTCACTCTGTCTGATACATCCGTTACTGTGTTCTCTCACAGACGTCTGACCCTAGACACTGGATTGTAAGTCCTACATAAGGGGAGGGTAATCACTGCCTCACTCTCATACTGACCACTTCACTCTGTCTGATACATCCGTTCCTGTGTTCTCTGACAGACGTCTGACCCTAGACACTGGCTTGTAAGTCCTACATAAGGGGAGGGTAATCACTTCCTCACTCTCATACTGACCACGTCACTCTGTCTGATACATCCGTTCCTGTGTTCTCTGACAGACGTCTGACCCTAGACACTGGCTTGTAAGTCCCACATAAGGGGAGGGTAATCACTGCCTCACTCTCATACTGACCACGTCACTCTGTCTGATACATCCGTTCCTGTGTTCTCTGACAGACGTCTGACTCTAGACACTGGCTTGTAAGTCCTACATAAGGGGAGGATAATCACTTCCTCACATACTGATCACTTCACTCTGTCTGGTACATAGGTTCCTGTGTTCCGTGACAGACTTCTGACCCCAGACACTGGCTTGTAAGTCCTACATAAGGGGAGGGTAATCACTTCCTCACTCTCATACTGACCACTTCACTCTGTCTGATACATCCGTTCCTGTGTTCTCTGACAGACGTCTGACCCTAGACACTGGCTTGTAAGTCCTACATTAGGGGAGGATAATCACATCCTCACTCTCATACTGATCACTTCACTCTGTCTGGTACATAGGTTCCTGTGTTCCCTGACAGACGTCTGACCCTAGACACTGGCTTGTAAGTCCTACATAAGGGGAGGGTAATCACTTCCTCACTCTCATACTGACCACTTCACTCTGTCTGATACATCCGTTCCTGTGTTCTCTGACAGACGTCTGACTCTAGACACTGGCTTGTAAGTCCTACATAAGGGGAGGATAATCACTTCCTCACATACTGATCACTTCACTCTGTCTGGTACATAGGTTCCTGTGTTCCGTGACAGACTTCTGACCCCAGACACTGGCTTGTAAGTCCTACATAAGGGGAGGGTAATCACTTCCTCACTCTCATACTGACCACTTCACTCTGTCTGATACATCCGTTCCTGTGTTCTCTGACAGACGTCTGACCCTAGACACTGGCTTGTAAGTCCTATAATTGGGGAGGGTAATCACTTCCTCACTCTCATACTGACCACTTCACTCTGTCTGATACATCCGTTCCTGTGTTCTCTGACAGACGTCTGACCCTAGACACTGGCTTGTAAGTCCTACATAAGGGGAGGGTAATCACTGCCTCACTCTCATACTGACCACGTCACTCTGTCTGATACATCCGTTCCTGTGTTCTCTGACAGACGTCTGACCCTAGACACTGGCTTGTAAGTCCTATAATTGGGGAGGGTAATCACTTCCTCACTCTCTTACTGACCACGTCACTCTGTCTGATACATCCGTTCCTGTGTTCTCTGACAGACGTCTGACCCTAGACACTGGCTTGTAAGTCCCACATAAGGGGAGGGTAATCACTGCCTCACTCTCATACTGACCACGTCACTCTGTCTGATACATCCGTTCCTGTGTTCTCTGACAGACGTCTGACCCTAGACACTGGCTTGTAAGTCCTACATAAGGGGAGGGTAATCACTTCCTCACTCTCATACTGACCATGTCACTCTGTCTGATACATCCGTTCCTGTGTTCTCTGACAGAAGTCTGACCCTAGACACTGGCTTGTAAGTCCCACATAAGGGGAGGGTAATCACTGCCTCACTCTCATACTGACTACGTCACTCTGTCTTGTACCATAGGGGCTTAGGTACAATCGTGAGAAAGGGGGGGGGGAGGAACTGAAAAGAAGAGAGCACTAAAAATTCCGAGAACTACAACCTTTATGGATCAATAATTTATACAGAAATGGAAGTCGAAACACAACAGAGATACAGGTAAAACAAACCAATTTGCATAACCCCCAGTCAATTCCCTCTCAAGCGAGGAGTCGGGCAGTCTTCAGCCTATCTGAAAGCCTAAATGTTTCGCGTGGACCCTGAGCCCTAGTTAAAGCCAAAACAACTTACCCCGCACGGCGCGAAAGGAGCACTCCGACTGCCGTCTCCTTTCACTGTCAGACCGAGAGGCAACCCATAGGAAGACACTAGCGCAACCCAGCGGGGAAAGCAAGAGTTGCGAAACAAAGGAGGTGCCTCCATAAAACAAAATAAGTGCGATCAGCACAATACTCCCGCCCCCATCTGACAACACGCACTCGCCATTCTGGAAAGGAACAGACTGATATTGTATGAGAAGTATCATATTAGGAAGGACACACCTTACACCGCCCGGTCATTGTACAGGTCACTGTGAAAGCACTGGCACCAAACACTGTCACTACAAATCACTGGCCACTGTCACATCAGAGAGCACAATTCTGTTTTTCCAGGACGGGAGAGACGATGCACAGCTCGTTGGGCGTACCGATCCCTCGTTGTTCCAGAGAAATTAACAAATTCTGGGTTTGAGCCTGTGGATGCCCTCTCGTTGCAATCAGGCGTTGAGAAAGTCCAAAACCCAAAACGTGGGCCACATACAAGCCCCTTCATATTCCATCGTCACCTCCCTGGCCTCCAGAAATCTCCATTGCGGACCTTACTGCTGCAGTAACACTCCAGATAGATGGTAACAGCCAGGCTTAACATTACACAATGCCAAACTGCGGTGGTTAGGTGCTTTCTGGACAGGTTACGAACAGGAGCTGGCGAGGCTGTAACACGGAACAAACCCAACAGAAAGGGAACCAAACGCAGGCTTCAAATAGGCTGCTGCCCCAAAATAACATCTCAGGGTAGATCAAACTGAATGAATGACAGTATTTTTACAGAACTGTGGATGACATCAAATACATAAATAGCAGAAAATTAAAAAAATTGAATCAATTTATAATCAACAAGCGTGATAACATACCATAAACTGTTTAATGAACATAACAATATAAGAACAATTTAAACGAACTTGAATAACATTAAATATAATTTCTTCCAAATGACAATGTAAAACAAGCTAAACAATATATATATATATATATATATATATATATAAACAATATATATATACAAGTTAAACAAAATAAACAAGGCCTTGTATAAATAAATGCGCATAAAACAAAATCCCTACTGGCCAGACAACACAAGAGTACAAACACGAAATACACATAATTACTACACAAGACACACACCGCAAGCACGCAGCAAACATCCCACAAATACTCCCCAAACATACCACACCAAACACCTCACACCGCTTCCATACGAAGACACACGAAAACCAATCTACACAATGCCGACTCCACACGCCCGGCAGAAACTAACTACAGGGGCGCCGTAGAGGTATACAGCCCGGCGCACACATGGCACGCTCCAACATAAACAAACACCCACATTCCAAACAAACACTTTATTCACAACATAAACATACAGGAGTAAACAAAGGAAACCCATACACATAGGAAAACAGATACCAAACTACTGGAAGGGTTTCAATTGTGAGACGTGAGCTCTCCTTTCTTGGCCCGTGCGGAGGTCCCTTAAGCGCACAGAAACATTTTTGAAGATACTTATAATCTCGTACGGCCCTACGTATCTAGGAGCCAACTTCGCTGCATAAGCATTTCGCTTAGAAGATTGAGTGTACAGCTTACACAGTACTTTCTGGCCAACGGCATAAGGTGAAGGCCGTTTATTTTCATCATACCGCTTCTTTACCTGGGCAAGTGACTTCTTCAAATTCCGAAAAGCGGCCTTCCATACTCTACATATTTCCTCGCGAGTAATATTCTGGGGAAGCAAATCGTCCAAACGCCAAAGGTTAGACAGCGGAGAGTTAGGTATATAGGCTAACATAAGCTGATGAGGGGTAACGCCATGTGATTCGTGTCGAGCCGAATTAAACGCCAACTGCAACCGAGACAAATTAGTGTCCCACTTAGTATGATTATCATGATGGAAGGCTATTAATGCTGATTTGAGGTTCCTGTTAAATCTTTCGGCATGGGAAGGACGGGGGTAATAAGGGGTAGTAGTTATGGTTTTAATGCCCCAACTAAAACAGAAATTTCTAAAGGCGAAAGAAGTAAATTGAGTGGCGTTGTCTGTTACCAAATAACGAGGGGCTCCAAAAGCCGCAAATACTGAAGAGAGAACCTTGACTACCCCTCGTGTATTTGCTTTCGGTAAGGCCGACATCCATACAAACTTACTAAACGAATCTACTATGACTAATGCATACGTATTCCCCTGGACTGAACGAGGAAAAGGACCGACAAAGTCCACAAATAATTTTTCCAGGGGTCTACTTGCCACCTCCGATGCTAAACCTTTCCATACTGTACATTGCGCGGGTTTCGCCATTGCACAAAGTTGACACTGTCTAACTCGGGAAGCAATTTCTTTATTCATGCCCGGCCACACAAAATATTCCCGAATCTTGTCTTTGGTCTTGGCTATTCCCAAATGCCCGCCTACAGGAGATGAATGGAAATATTCAAACACCATGGAAATTAAGGCCCGTGGCAAAACAACCTTGTTCTTGCCGTCGAAGGTAGGCTGGGTCATCAAAACACCCTCCTTCAAACAATAAGGGGTAACAACCTCGCCAGCCTCAAGCCGATCAATAAGGGCCTGCAGATCC
This sequence comes from Tenodera sinensis, assembly GCA_030765045.1. Lineage (NCBI taxonomy): Eukaryota > Metazoa > Arthropoda > Insecta > Mantodea > Mantidae > Tenodera > Tenodera sinensis. The sequence continues at coordinate 393,887,368 of CM060964.1, forward strand.
GGATCTTTCCTCTGATGTGTGTGCAAACCCTCGAACAACTCCGGAAATTCACAGACGGCTAAAACATTTTCCTTTCCGCATTTACATTCTCTTGGTTCTTCGAATACTCTCGTTAAGGCATCAGCCACACAATTTTCTGAACTACGTATATGTATCGGGACAAACTTAAAAGCTGAAATGCGTACGCCCCAACGCGCTAACCTGCCTGTAGATCGCGGTGAGGCCAACGACCACGTTAGCGCCTGGTTATCGCACTCAAGAGTAAACTCAACATGCTCCAGATATTCGCGGTATTTTTCTAAGCCAAATACCACAGCCAAAGTTTCAAGTTCGTAAACTGAATACTTCCGCTCGGCTGGAGTAAGGGTACGTGAACTATACCCAATAACCCTACGCCCCATAGGAAAATCCTGAAGTAACACAGCAGCCACCGATCCCCTGCTTGCATCGGTCTGAAGGATAAATCTACGTGAAAAATCAGGGAAAGCCAACACCGGGGGATTCATTATGGCCTGTTTAAGGTCTTCAAAGGCCTGCTGCTGTTCCTCACCCCACTTAAACGGCGTTCCCTTCCGCCGAAGACGGTTCAGTGGTTCCGCCCGCGCTGCAAAATGCGGAATAAACTTGCTGAAAAAGTTCACCATCCCCACGTACCTGGCCAATGCCTTTACGGTTTTAGGGGGAGGAAACTTACGTAGAACTTTGGTCCGCTCCGGATCAATCGTTATCCCAGCCGGAGATACAATATGACCTAAGAAAGAAATCTGTCCCGCAGCAAAGTTACACTTCTCTTTGCGCAAGGTAAGGCCTGCGCGCTCGAGCCGGTCAAAGACCTCCGCTAAATGTTGGCAATGGGTTTCAAAGTCGGGCGAGTAGACAACCACGTCATCTAGATAGTGATACACATATTTAAACTTGATGTCCGAAAATATTTCGTCTAATAACCGCGACAACACCTGAGCTCCAGTAGCAATTCCGAAGGGTACTCGTTGAAATTCATAAAGCCTCCATGGGACAGCAAAAGCCGTTAGTGGCTTAGAGGACTCCGATAAGGGCACTTGGTAGTAGGCGCTATTCAAATCCAAACTAGTAAATACTTTGGCACCCGCAAAATAATGCGCTGCCGAATTTAGATGTGGCATTGGTTGGGCCTCGATCTTTATCTTTTTATTCAAGTGCCGGTAGTCCACCACTACCCTGAAATCGTCCTCGCCCTTAGGGACCAGAAATACTGGACTACTATAAGCAGACGTGGACGGCCTGATCACTCCCTTTCGTAACATTTCGTCGATCTTTTTACGAAGAATAGCCATTTTAGGTGGGGTGACACGATAGGGTGGTAACTTCACAGGGGTGTCGTCTGTTAGTTGTATATCATACTCCACCAAATTTGTTACTCCTAAACGGTCAGCAAACAATGACCCATGGTTCGCACAGAGTTGTTCCAGCGAACGGCCCTGCTCTTCTGTCAAATGGGGGAAAGCATTGCTGACGTCGCATATATGGTGACGTAGCCCGCCACTCTCCTCCAAAGGTGGTTTGTTGATGACTTGACCGCACTGAAATGCAACTCGTTCGGAAGGGGCAAATGCAAAGGTGATTTCCCCATCCCGAAAATCAAGCCTTAGGCCGACTCTAGTCATAAAGTCCGAGCCTAAAATCAGTTGAAATGGCAGGTCCGGCAGAAGATAGAAATAGTGTTTCCACGTAAAACGCGAAATACGTATGGTCAACAGAACCTTGGCATTTACCTGAAATTTATGACCATTTACAGACACGCACCCAACGCTACACTGTCGCGGTTTGGCCGAGAATTTACCAAGATAGGTATAATAAAACTCCTCGTGTACCAAAGAGCAGGAACTCCCCGAGTCCAAGAGAGCGATTAACTGTCGTTCCCCAACAGTCACCTGTACTGTCGGCTTCAAATTAAAGGGCTTGGCTATTATCCGACGGAATATCCGACAACAGGCAGAAATTCCGCAAGGAGCTCGTTGTCAATCTTGGCGCCTTTGACCATCTACCCCCACGGGTAGTAAAACGCCACCACGCTTCCTGGCCACCGTGCATTGTCTAACCAAATGCTCAGGAGAACCACATCTAAAACAAGACCCTGGCGAGCGAAAACTATCTCGAGCCAAATCTCCTCGGTTAGTCTGCCGCGGCTCAAATCGAACACCATGCAGAGGCACTTGCAATGATTCGCGGTTTCGTGCCGCATTTGACGCCTCATACTCTGCCAAGATCGGCAATAGCCCCTCTAAATCTTTAAACGTAGCGGGACAAGAGCTAAATACCAAAAGAGAACGTACCTCCGGGGTCAACCCCGTAATAATGACGTCACAGATCTGCCGTTCGCTATCTGGCAACCGTAGTATACGCGCAAACAACTTAACCCTGCTAATGTACTCGAAGAAAGGCTCTCCTGATCCCTGGGGTTTCAAATAATGACCTTGAATTAATGTATGTAGCTCCCGACGAGGAATGAAACACTTCAATACACTGTCATGTAATTCAGAGACTGGATCAACACATCCCTTAATACGCCCAATTATACTGCGCACCGCGTCACCCCCTTTTGACATCACTACTTCAAGCAGCTGCAAACCGGGAACTTCGCATAATTCAGCGCAATCCTTAGCTCTTACCAGGAACTTCAGAAATTCAAGAGCTGTAAGAACATCAACAACCTTAAAGACTTGATAAGGTTCAACCAACTGTTGTAAGGGATGAAGTAACTTTAGCGGTTTAAAGGCCGACATTTGAGACGTCACAGTTGGTGTGACAGTAGTCGACTCGGCCCGATCCCCTTTCTGAGCAAGCACTTCTAAATATCTCCTGAACTGCCCCTTCAGCTCGGCTAAGTCAACCCCGAACTTAACCTTAGGACAATATTTTTGGAAATATTCAATCCGCTGCACATAATGCAAGATCCTGGCTGTCAAACGCCTCACCTGCGCTTTCGAAAACCCCGAGATATTACTCAACTCGGAGAACAACTCTTCAAATTCCAGCCGTGCGGCCTCACATAATGACGGTGATTCAGTTACCAATAAATGTTTGTCCGGCAACACAACATAATCGTTATCCTTCACGCCACGAAGTGCGTCTAATAGGGCCGGAACGTCTGCCGACGACAAATCATCACGTCCACGAATCCCCAACTCAAATAGTATTTCGTTCTTACGCAACAGCTGAAAGTCACTCGACATGGTTAATCAAAACAATAACCCAATGCTCAATTTAACTGCCCCACTCGACCATAAGACAACCACGCTCTGCTACCATTTTTGTACCATAGGGGCTTAGGTACAATCGTGAGAAAGGGGGGGGGGAGGAACTGAAAAGAAGAGAGCACTAAAAATTCCGAGAACTACAACCTTTATGGATCAATAATTTATACAGAAATGGAAGTCGAAACACAACAGAGATACAGGTAAAACAAACCAATTTGCATAACCCCCAGTCAATTCCCTCTCAAGCGAGGAGTCGGGCAGTCTTCAGCCTATCTGAAAGCCTAAATGTTTCGCGTGGACCCTGAGCCCTAGTTAAAGCCAAAACAACTTACCCCGCACGGCGCGAAAGGAGCACTCCGACTGCCGTCTCCTTTCACTGTCAGACCGAGAGGCAACCCATAGGAAGACACTAGCGCAACCCAGCGGGGAAAGCAAGAGTTGCGAAACAAAGGAGGTGCCTCCATAAAACAAAATAAGTGCGATCAGCACAGTCTGATACATCCGTTACTGTGTTCTCTGACAGACGTCTGACCCTAGACACTGGCTTGTAAGTCCTACATAAGGGGAGGGTAATCACTGCCTCACTCTCATACTGACCACGTCACTCTGTCTGGTACATAGGTTCCTGTGTTCCCTGACAGACGTCTGACCCTAGACACTGGCTTGTAAGTCCTACATAAGGGGAGGATAATCACTTCCTCACTCTCATACTGACCACATAACTCTGTCGGATATATCCGTTCCTGTGTTCTCTGACAGACGTCTGACCCTAGACACTGGCTTGTAAGTCCTATAACTGGGGAGGGTAATCACTTCCTCACGCTCATACTGACCACTTCACTCTGTCTGATACATCCGTTCCTGTGTTCTCTGACAGACGTCTGACCCCAGACACTGGCTTGTAAGTCCCACATAAGGGGAGGGTAATCACTGCCTCACTCTCATACTGACCACGTCACTCTGTCTGATACATCCGTTCCTGTGTTCTCTGACAGACGTCTGACTCTAGACACTGGCTTGTAAGTCCTACATAAGGGGAGGATAATCACTTCCTCACTCTCATACTGATCACTTCACTCTGTCTGGTACATAGGTTCCTGTGTTCCCTGACAGACGTCTGACCCTAGACACTGGCTTGTAAGTCCTACATAAGGGGAGGGTAATCACTTCCTCACTCTCATACTGACCACTTCACTCTGTCTGATACATCCGTTCCTGTGTTCTCTGACAGACGTCTGACTCTAGACACTGGCTTGTAAGTCCTACATAAGGGGAGGATAATCACTTCCTCACATACTGATCACTTCACTCTGTCTGGTACATAGGTTCCTGTGTTCCGTGACAGACGTCTGACCCCAGACACTGGCTTGTAAGTCCTACATAAGGGGAGGGTAATCACTTCCTCACTCTCATACTGACCACTTCACTCTGATACATCCGTTCCTGTGTTCTCTGACAGACGTCTGACCCTAGACACTGGCTTGTAAGTCCTATAATTGGGGAGGGTAATCACTTCCTCACTCTCATACTGACCACTTCACTCTGTCTGATACATCCGTTCCTGTGTTCTCTGACAGACGTCTGACCCTAGACACTGGCTTGTAAGTCCTACATAAGGGGAGGGTAATCACTGCCTCACTCTCATACTGACCACGTCACTCTGTCTGGTACATAGGTTCCTGTGTTCCCTGACAGACGTCTGACCCTAGACACTGGCTTGTAAGTCCTACATAAGGGGAGGGTAATCACTTCCTCACTCTCATACTGACCACATAACTCTGTCTGATATATCCGTTCCTGTGTTCTCTGACAGACGTCTGACCCTAGACACTGGCTTGTAAGTCCTATAATTGGGGAGGGTAATCACTTCCTCACGCTCATACTGACCACTTCACTCTGTCTGATACATCCGTTCCTGTGTTCTCTGACAGACGTCTGACCCCAGACACTGGCTTGTAAGTCCCACATAAGGGGAGGGTAATCACTGCCTCACTCTCATACTGACCACGTCACTCTGTCTGATACATCCGTTCCTGTGTTCTCTGACAGACGTCTGACTCTAGACACTGGCTTGTAAGTCCTACATAAGGGGAGGATAATCACATCCTCACTCTCATACTGATCACTTCACTCTGTCTGGTACATAGGTTCCTGTGTTCCCTGACAGACGTCTGACCCTAGACACTGGCTTGTAAGTCCTACATAAGGGGAGGGTAATCACTTCCTCACTCTCATACTGACCACTTCACTCTGTCTGATACATCCGTTCCTGTGTTCTCTGACAGACGTCTGACTCTAGACACTGGCTTGTAAGTCCTACATAAGGGGAGGATAATCACTTCCTCACATACTGATCACTTCACTCTGTCTGGTACATAGGTTCCTGTGTTCCGTGACAGACTTCTGACCCCAGACACTGGCTTGTAAGTCCTACATAAGGGGAGGGTAATCACTTCCTCACTCTCATACTGACCACTTCACTCTGTCTGATACATCCGTTCCTGTGTTCTCTGACAGACGTCTGACCCTAGACACTGGCTTGTAAGTCCTATAATTGGGGAGGGTAATCACTTCCTCACTCTCATACTGACCACTTCACTCTGTCTGATACATCCGTTCCTGTGTTCTCTGACAGACGTCTGACCCTAGACACTGGCTTGTAAGTCCTACATAAGGGGAGGGTAATCACTGCCTCACTCTCATACTGACCACGTCACTCTGTCTGATACATCCGTTCCTGTGTTCTCTGACAGACGTCTGACTCTAGACACTGGCTTGTAAGTCCTACATAAGGGGAGGATAATCACTTCCTCACTCTCATACTGATCACCTTACTCTGTCTGGTACATAGGTTCCTGTGTTCCCTGACAGACGTCTGACCCCAGACACTGGCTTGTAAGTCCTACATAAGGGGAGGGTAATCACTTCCTCACTCTCATACTGACCACTTCACTCTGTCTGATACATCCGTTCCTGTGTTCTCTGACAGACGTCTGACCCTAGACACTGGCTTGTAAGTCCTATAATTTCGAGGGTAATCACTTCCTCACTCTCATACTGACCACTTCACTCTGTCTGATACATCCGTTCATGTGTTCTCTGACAGACGTCTGACCCTAGACACTGGCTTGTAAGTCCTACATAAGGGGAGGGTAATCACTGCCTCACTCTCATACTGACCACGTCACTCTGTCTGATACATCCGTTCCTGTGTTCTCTGACAGACGTCTGACCCTAGACACTGGCTTGTAAGTCCTACATAAGGGGAGGGTAATCACTTCCTCACTCTCATACTGACCACTTCACTCTGTCTGGTACATATGTTCCTGTGTTCCCTGACAGGCGTCTGACCCTAGACACTGGCTTGTAAGTCCTACATAAGGGGAGGGTAATCACTTCCTCACTCTCATACTGATCACTTCACTCTGTCTCGTACATATGTTCCTGTGTTCCCTGACAGGCGTCTGACCCTAGACACTGGCTTGTTAGTCCTGCATAAGGGGAGGGTAATCACTTTCTCACTCTCATACTGACCACTTCACTCTGTCTGTTGATCAGGAAAAGAGGAATTATTCCTGAATAAGAAAGTAAGTTCACATATTTGGGAGGAATGATAACTGGCGATAATGACAAGATACTAGAAATGCTGAGGCTTTCACAGTTGGTGTCTCAATAATTAAACATGCCATCCGGGCCGCGGTCTAATAGGTTTGTAGGTTCCTGATATTTTGCCAATGACTACGCCTGGCACCTTCATGGGTGAATTGGTAATTGCAGTTCTGACCAGCCACCAAATCACCTGTGAATATGCTAGGCGTAGTTCTTGACAAAACGTCAGCAACCTACTGACCCACTAGGTCATGGCCTACAAGCCCGGATCATATGTTTATGTTTTTAAAGGTATTATGTAATCTTTTGTCTTTTGCCTGCTGTTGTAGGCTATTCAGCATTATAAATCTTGTGGATTAGATGCGAAACTACAAAACGTCAAAATTAGTATAGAACAAAAATACCAACATAATATTCAAAAGGAAATTTCCAATAAAAGTTATTCTAACATAAATGAAATAGTACAAACAATAAAACATTTCCCATGGAAAGAAGCAGTTGCTCTCTTCAGATTAGCCAGTGGACATGACTTTGGTGGAACATGTCCATAGGTTTGGTTTTATAAGTGACAATGCATGTAAGATCTGCAATGCCCAGCCACTGGACATGACTGTTTGGTGCAACATCTGCATAGGTTTGGTTTTATAAGTGACAATGCATGTAAGATCTGCAATGCCCAGCCACTGGACATGACTGTTTGGTGGAACATCTGCATATTTTTAGTTTTATAAGTGACAACGCATGTAAGATCTGCAATGCCCAGCCACTGGACATGACTTTGGTGGAACACGTGCATAGGTTTGGTTTTATAAGTGACAATGCATGTAAGATCTGCAATGCCCAGCCACTGGACATGACTGTTTGGTGCAACATCTGCATAGGTTTGGTTTTATAAGTGACAATGCATGTAAAATCTGCAATGCCCAGCCACTGGACATGACTGTTTGGTGCAACATCTGCATAGGTTTGGTTTTATAAGTGACAACGCATGTAAGATCTGCAATGCCCAGCCACTGGACATGACTGTTTGGTGCAACATCGGCATAGGTTTGGTTTTATGAGTGACAACGCATGTAAGATCTGCAATGCCCAGCCACTGGACATGACTGTTTGGTGGAACATCTGCATAGGTTTGGTTTTATAAGTGACAACGCATGTAAGATCTGCAATGCCCAGCCACTGGACATGACTTTGGTGGAACATCTGCATAGGTTTTGGTTTTATAAGTGATAACGCATGTAAGATCTGCAATGCCCAGCCACTGGACATGACTTTGGTGGAACATGTGCAACGGTTTGGTTTTATAAATGACAATGCATATAAGATCTGCAATGCCCAGCCACTGGACATGACTTTGGTGGAACATGTGCATAGGTTTGGTTTTATAAGTGACAACGCATGTAAGATCTGCAATGCCCAGCCACTGGGCATGACTTTGGTGGAACATGTGCAAAGGTTTGGTTTTATAAGTGACAACGCATGTAGGATCTGCTATGCCCAGCCACTGGACATGACTGTTTGGTGGAACATGTGCATAGGTTTGGTTTTATAAGTGACAATGCATGTAAGATCTGCAATGCCCAGCCAGTGGACATGACTGTTTGGTGGAACATGTGCATAGGTTTGGTTTTATAAGTGACAACACATGTAGGATCTGCAATGCCCAGCCACTGGACATGACTGTTTGGTGGAACATCTGCATAGGTTTGGTTTTATAAGTGACAACGCATGTAAGATCTGCAATGCCCAGCCACTGGACATGACTGTTTCGTGGAACATGTGCATAGGTTTGGTTTTATAAGTGACAATGCATGTAAGATCTGCAATGCCCAGCCAGTGGACATGACTGTTTGGTGGAACATGTGCATAGGTTTGGTTTTATAAGTGACAACGCATGTAAGATCTGCAATGCCCAGCCACTGGACATGACTGTTTGGTGCAACATCTACATAGGTTTGGTTTTATAAGTGATAATGCATGTAAGATCTGCAATGCCCAGCCACTGGACATGACTGTTTGGTGGATCATCTGCATAGGTTTGGTTTTATAAGTGACAATGCATGTAAGATCTGCAATGCCCAGCCACTGGACATGACTGTTTGGTGGAACATGTGCATAGGTTTGGTTTTATAAGTGACAATGCATGTAAGATCTGCAATGCCCAGCCACTGGACATGACTGTTTGGTGCAACATCTACATAGGTTTGGTTTTATAAGTGATAATGCATGTAAGATCTGCAATGCCCAGCCACTGGACATGACTGTTTGGTGGAACATCTGCATAGGTTTGGTTTTATAAGTGACAATGCATGTAAGATCTGCAATGCCCAGCCACTGGACATGACTGTTTGGTGGAACATCTGCATAGGTTTGGTTTTATAAGTGACAACGCATGTAAGATCTGCAATGCCCAGCCAGTGGACATGACTGTTTGGTGGAACATGTGCATAGGTTTGGTTTTATAAGTGACAACGCATGTAGGATCTGCAATGCCCAGCCACTGGACATGACTGTTTGGTGGAACATCTGCATAGGTTTGGTTTTGTAAGTGACAACGCATGTAAGATCTGCAATGCCCAGCCACTGGACATGACTGTTTGGTGGAACATGTGCATAGGTTTGGTTTTATAAGTGACAATGCATGTAAGATCTGCAATGCCCAGCCAGTGGACATGACTGTTTGGTGGAACATGTGCATAGGTTTGGTTTTATAAGTGACAACGCATGTAAGATCTGCAATGCCCAGCCACTGGACATGACTGTTTGGTGCAACATCTACATAGGTTTGGTTTTATAAGTGATAATGCATGTAAGATCTGCAATGCCCAGCCACTGGACATGACTGTTTGGTGGAACATCTGCATAGGTTTGGTTTTATAAGTGACAATGCATGTAAGATCTGCAATGCCCAGCCACTGGACATGACTGTTTGGTGGAACATGTGCATAGGTTTTGTTTTATAAGTGACAACGCATGTAAGATCTGCAATGCCCAGCCACTGGACATGACTGTTTGGTGCAACATCTGCATAGGTTTGGTTTTATAAGTGACAATGCCTGTAAGATCTGCAATGCCCAGCCACTGGACATGACTGTTTGGTGCAACATCTGCATAGGTTTGGTTTTATAAGTGACAATGCATGTAAGATCTGCAATGCCCAGCCACTGGACATGACTGTTTGGTGGAACATGTGCATAGGTTTGGTTTTATAAGTGACAAGACCTGTAAGACCTGCAATTCTGACAAGATTTTAAATGGATAACACCTACTGGAATCGCCTGGCTAGGGAAAGATTGATGGATCAAAATCCTGCACATTAGAACAACAGGTATTATGAAATCCAATCATCTTCTCCAGAAAATTAAAATTAAGATCTACTAAATGATTATTAGGAGCCTAATAACACATGGAAGTGAAATATGGACCATGTCAAAGAAAATAGAGACAGTGTTAGGAGAGCTTGGAAGGAAGGAAGGTGCTGAGAAGGATCTCTAGTGCTGGTTAGATAATGTGTAGAGAATTAGATATAACCATGAGAAATATAAGTGTATAGATCTGGCCATGCATATCAAGTTGAAAAGGCTTGACATGTTTATAGAATGGAAGAGTAGAGAACACTGATATACAGTGTAACATCAAGATGAAGGCCTAAGGACAGATGGATAGAAGCAGTGACAGCTGATACCAGCAAATTTATTGCTACAGGAGCACGGGGAAGGTCTAAGGCTCTAACACCATTGTAGAACACAAGTCCATTCTGACTTCTACATTTCTTTGTTTTCCCACAATTTTGACACCACTTTGGTAGAATTATATTATTTTGTATTGAATTCCTTGAAAAACTGCTTAAAGTCATGAAAAATTTTGCATACCCATACGGGGTTTTAAGCCAATCTCTGTGGAAAACTGACTACTGTTTGCACCAGGCCAGGCACACTTGTTTTTCCACTGCTAGATGACAGCGTACGAAATTCCGGCTGCCAGATTTCACATTTATTAAGTTTTTGTTTCTTGCATATTTTGGCTCATTTTATCCAATATTTGAAATTCAAGTGACCCTTCAGCTGTAAGAAATGAATTTTTAATGCAGAAGGTAGTACTTGAAAGTTCATAGCCCTAAAATAAATTAACACAGTAGAATCCCAAAATAACGTGTCTCTTGGGCGACATGCCCTAACCCCGTGTTATAACGATTCCACGGTATATTGAAATGTGAGCTCAGAAGTGATGAAAACGATCCCGCAAAGATGGTGGGAAACATTCATGCAATAATAAATTACAGGACAGGACAGGATGAAATTTCTTGAGGGAGAGTCCTGGTTTTATTAAGAAAGGGAATATTTGCATTGATCAATAACTTGCAGGTATTGATATGCTGTAAATAAATTTCCCATGCAGAACAAAATAAGCCTAATCCCTTGAATTTTGTGTCTGAATAGATCATATCATTGGGAAGATCATTAGGCATTTGCAAAATTTCCTTGAGTGCTCCTCTTACCATTATGTCTGAATCATTTATAAATTTATTGATTTATTACTAGTAAATATATTAATAATTTAAAAATGGTTTGACATATGACATTGGAATTCTGTGTATACTATTTACTTTATGTTCTGAGTGTGTGGGAAAAAATTCAAAGCAATCAGAAGAAAACTGTGAATTTTTTAATTTTCACCAAAACATTGCCTTAAGTTTACAGTAAATAGATTATAGTGCACAATGGGTTCTGAAATTAGCTAAACAGCAAAATAGATCAAGTTGGATATCTGTCAAAGACTTCTGAATCGATTCCATCAAGAAGTGGAGGATTTTACACTCCAGAGTTCAAAATAATGAATAAGTAGTAGCAAAGAAGGATATAGCTTGCCCAATTAAGGCCAAAACCTATCTCTCAGCAGAAAAGTTCTCAACAGTGTTTACTCATTGATTTCACTGGTCAACAATATTTTTGTTGCATTGCTGTCAACAGTTGTTTTTATCTAACTGCGGGTGCTGATTTCACATCTGAGGTCGGTTTTCGTCTAAAAGCTCTAGCTTTTTTGCTATCTCCAAATGTCAACATTTCATGGTTTTATGACTGAAACCATGATGTTGGTGGATAAATATTTTATTGAAGTCTCTTCAACTTAGCTGGGTTATACAAATTAAATAGAAATACAGCCTAAGTCTCTTCAGTTGTACAAATTGAAACACATACCGTCATAAAGAAGGTTATGGTTAGATAAAAGCGACTTATAACTAGCACATTCTATTGTAGCTGAATTTTGCATTTTGAGCTCTTCTGTTTGTGGACTACTTCAGGAAGATCTTGTTTAGTAGTCCAGCAATTGTCTGCCATCATATGTTTGTCCCATCTCCCTTGATAATGCTCTTCCATAATGTTGAGATCCTGATGGCACTGTTCGCCTTGCTCCTCACTGACGTCTCCTAAGTTCTCAGGGAGTTTATCATGATGATTGTATAGGAAATGGAGTTTGACACTAATGAGAAATTGAGGACTGAGGGGATCAGAAGAATACTCATCCAAATCACTTTAATTGCCTGTATCCAGGATTTGATCGCTATCAGTATCTTGACATGGAGTAAATACTTTAAAAACAGGTCTTGGTAGCTCATCAGTGCATAATAGGTCTGATTGCAGAGGGGATATTAGGATATGATATTTTATCTCTGTTTTTCTTACCAATTCTCTTTGTATTGACGAAACAAAAATAGCAGTTACTTGTGTGATCCACTGGTTCTCACCAGGACATGGGGATTCCTAAAGGTAAACCCTTACACTTTCCTGTCATCCAGTCATGCAGCATTTCCTCACAGTTGTGACATATTGTATGTGGGGCCCTTGTTTTGTCTTGGTTGCCAAGAATAAGTCCAAAATACGCTTTATAAGCTTGCCTCACAAAGGATGTTATAATGCGTCTTTTGACGAATAAGAACGTAGGATCCACAAATGTAACAGAAATAGTCTGGAGTACTGATATAATAGGCACAGCTTACTGAGATACTCCAAAAAACAACCTTGACATTTTCCCCCCACTATGGTGCAGTCTGGTTATATTTGGTGGTATTCCATCCATTAGGTTACATTAGTGTCGCCAACTGTTCATAACATATAACCATGGTAAAGCTATGGCAATTGTGGGTGTTATTGCATCTGTTACGTTGCCACTGAAGCCCTTGTTTGTGAAGGCGTTGCAGAGAAGACAACGGATAGATTTTAAAAACAAGATTCTGTTTGCACACCACGTTAATTAATTAATCTGTGGACGTACTGCTCGTGTTTGCATGATTTTGTCTTGAATTGTTTTAGAGCAGTATGTGCACTTATAGTTACTGTTGTTATTTTCGTGTTTGCTACACAGCAGTGCATTAAATATATATTATGATATTTAGCCCTTGGAAGTGATTTTATGCAAGTGTTATTGCCGAATAAAATTTGCCAAAGGCAAGTACATTCCTTGTTGTGTGGTAATGATGTTCAAGCATTATTATCATTTAAAAGCATGATACTTTAACCCTGTGATATTTGAGGTTAGAAATGCTGTTATTATGTACGTTGGCAGAATTGCTTTTTAGGATACTTTCGTCTGCTGTTTAGTGTAATGTTGGCCATGTTGAACTGTTAGGAACTGCCAATAAACTGTATCCACTATACAATGATCTTCCTTTGTAGCCATGATCAATAGGATACAAACAAAAGAAACACAAACGTGTACGTAATAATATAATTAATAAAGCTGCAAACGGTTGGAATGGAAAAGTTGGAATTGCATGAAAACCAGTGCATGGAGAGCAAAATCAATTTCAGATTTGAAATCAGGAGACCGAAGACATTAAGAATCCATTAAAATATCTCATGCCACAGAGACTTTGATAAAAATTGTTGACCAGTGTTTTCTTCACAATTGACATACAGTGAATGCAGTTTACTAGTGCCAGTTGTTAATGTCAGCAAAAACCACCTACCAAAACCACCTTCTCCACGACACTGTCAAGGTTCACAAGGAACACATTGGAGGACATACACTAGGAAACCCAGCCATCCTCCTTACAGTCCAGATTTGTCCTGTCCCCTGCTGACCATTTCTTGTTTGCACCCATGAAAGTCACTTGGAGGGGAAGAATTTGAAAACAATGAAGACATTGAGGAGCATGTTGAATTGGTTGACAGCGGGCTCTCAACTTGTTTTGACCAAGGAATATTCAAGTTCCAAACCATTGGCAAAAGTGTGTAGAGTGTGAAGGAGATTACATATATAAAACGGAAGGTGTCACTTGTGTATACAGGGTGCTTCAAAAGCTTACTGTAAAGCTTAAGAAACAGAAAGAGTGGACAGAATAGAGTAACTTTCGGCAGGAACCCCTGTTGCCAAACCCGATCCCAAGTTAGTACCAATGGTATTCTGTTAAGCCATAATACACTATTATACACAGGGTTCAGTATAATAGGTTAAAAAAGGTTACACACTACCACCACTACATTGAATACAGGTATTTCACTGTTGAATGAAGCCTTGGCGCGCTTGCTCAAAAACCCCAGGCATGTGTAGAAGTTTGCCAGATGCCACAATTATTCTGGCTACTAGTGTTTCTGGATCATCCACTGGTGTCTGATACACCACAGCTTTGATATGTGCCACATTTTGATGTCAACGTGCAGCACTTACTAGATTGCAAATATCCTGAATGGTGGATCGGAAGAGGAGGACCGCTTGCGTGGCCAGCCGATTCCCCAGACTAAAGGCCACTTGATTATTTCTTTTGAGGGTATATTAAAGCTGTGGGGCATCAGACACCAGTGGATGATCCAGAAACACTAGTATCAGAATAGTTGTGGCATCTGGCAAACTTTTACACATGCCTGGGGCTTTCGAGCAAGCGTGCCAAGGCTTCATTCAACGGTGAAATACCTGTATTCAATGTAGTGGTGCATAATAAAGTGTATTATGGCTTAACAGAATATCACTGGTACTGACTCGGGACCATGTTTGGGAACATGGCTTCCTAGTCTATTCTTTGAAAGGTAGAACTGGAACTTAAAAATTCAATGCCACAACTGGGATTTGAACCACAGACCTTCTGCTTACTGGGTGGACACTCTAACCACTGAGCTATTGTGACAAACTGCCAGAATGGCATTAAATTCTCAAACCAGTTCGTATTTCTCCTGGTAAACCACAAAGGCAGTCTCACATCAGAGACAAATTACCCCAATGGTGACATACTATTGTAAGTACTTTATATCCCAGGATTAAATAACCTTCTGTATACATATATATATATGTATAAAACTTAGCTTTATAACAAAGTGATTTCTCTATAACTATGGGTCGTTCTGGGTAGTTCAGTTGGTTAGATGCTGGCCTACTAATCCAAAGGTCACAGGTTAAAATCCGGTCTGAACCAATGGTTTTTAAGTGTGCTTAAAAATGAGAGCTCCATGTCGGTAGATTTTCTGGCCTGTAAAAGAACT
Source organism: Tenodera sinensis (assembly GCA_030765045.1). Classification (NCBI taxonomy): domain Eukaryota; kingdom Metazoa; phylum Arthropoda; class Insecta; order Mantodea; family Mantidae; genus Tenodera; species Tenodera sinensis. Next base: position 393,902,687 of record CM060964.1, read on the forward strand.
CCTGTGGGACAAAATACCGGCACTCTGGTGATGTTGATGTGATCCTATCAATTGACAGCGTTGATAAACAACAAAACAATCTATAACTATGGCTATGTACCAACAATTACTTTAATGTACACTGCAGTTGCTTCAGCTGCACCACGCTGTTGTGGTAGTGTTTAGTCATTCGCGGCAAACTGGCACATCTTTTCCCCCTCTCAGTCATTGCAGAGAGGGAGGGGAGGAAACCAGCTTCCCCTATGTGCAAGGTTGTTTATGTCTCGCCTCATGACCTATACATATTTCTGTTTGATCACAGGAATAGTTTGTTTAGCTGTATCTAGAATAATTTTTTAATTTCCAACATTGAATTATTGTTGACGACATCCTGAGAAAAGTTATGGTGCTTTTTGAACTTACTGAACAATACTTTGGTTTCAACCAGTTTGCTGCTTTAATGCTCCACTTTGTTGTGGGTATGTTATTGTTGTTGTCACTATTAATGTTATTATCGAAAGTGAAAGATGTATGTGTTGGGGAGTGGTTGCTTAGATCTTCACCTGCGGCCCAGCTGTGTAAGTATTTATGGATGCTGGGAGAACAGAGGCAGTGATCTATTGCACTCAAAGTTCCTGTAGCTGGACATTGGTATGTTGCTGTTTTATCTTCTTTAATTAGTGTTAGATTGTTGGTCAAAAGCCAGTTATATAGCACATTCCCATATTGATGCTCTGCTCCTTCGTTTCTGTAGCTGGAAATTGATATGTTGGTGCTTTTATCTTCATTAGTGTTAGTTAGATTGTTGGTCAAAAGCCAGTTATACAGGATGCCCCAAAATTAGACCGACAAACTTTGGGAGCTGATGGATAACATTATTTTAAACACTTTTTGTTAAGGAAAGTTTTTTGCTGCAGTGCTTTGTTTAAGCGCTAGACGAGTTAATGTCAGATTACTGCCTCCCACCCAGTTTAAGTATTTATGGCAAAATCAACAATGCAAATTAGTGTTGCATTTATCTGAGTAAGGCACACAATCTTAATCCAAAAAGCAAACACTGAACACATAAACAAAACATACACATCTCATTGTTTACAGTTAATCACAGCTTTACTATACAAAGTAAGTGTTGGAACGCATGTCCATTGCGATTAACACAAAGAGTGCATTGACGTGCCCTATTCTGCCGTACTCTCGCAAAGACACCAGCCATTTCTCTGCTTTAAAAGTTTGTCTGTCTAATTTTGAATAGTAAAGCTGTGATTAACTGTAAACAATGAGATGTTTGTGTTTGGTTTAACTGTTCTGTGTTTGTTTCTTGGATTAAGATTATGTACCTTACTAAGATAAATGCAATACTAATTCGCAATGTTGATTTTGCCATAAATACTCAAACTGGGTGGGGGGAGTAATGACATTAACTCGTCTAGCACTTAAGCAAAGCACCACGGCAAAAAGCTTTCCTTAACAAACAGTGTTTAAAGTAATGTTATCCATCAGCTCCCAAAGTTTGGGACTTTCTGTATAACACATTCTTACATTGATACTCTGTTCCTTTGTTCCTGTAGCTGGACATTGGTATGTTGCTGTTTTATCTTCATTAGTTAGTGTTAGATTGTTGGTCAAAAGCCAGTTATATAGCACATTCCCATACTATTCTGTGCTCCTTCGTTCCAGTACTTAACGCTTACTATTGAACTCCCCCATTATTATGTATCTTCTTTCTTCTGGTAATAATGCATTATTTAGTGCCTATCCAACAGGTATGTACACACAGTTGTAATTGCAATTTTATTTGGGAGTAGAATTTTGGTCATTATGTATTCCATATGTTCATCTGCAGGGTTCTTCATTTAAAACATAACTGCTGCATGGCATTTCGCCTGTGCCACAGCCTGCTTTGTTCCTACATAAAACTCTTACCTTATAGAAGATGCTGGAAATGTCGCCCACCCTCGTGGGGCTAAACAAGCATTATATCGGGAGAACACATTCTGATTAAGTTGGACCACTGTAATGTTTCCGATTTCATTTCTAATATTTTGTTTTAGTTCTTCCAGTGCATGAGGATTTGTCTCGTAAACTTTGTCTTTCAGGTTACTACCTCCCACATTTGATCGGGGGAGCGAGAGGGACATACACCAGCACTAATCTCTCTATCTTGAAACACTTCCCTAATTTTATTCATGGACTCCTCTGTTGTATGGACAGTAGCAGAATCTTGTTGAAACCACTCATGATTTCTCTTCTTCTGTCAGTTTATTTATGATAAATTTTGGTCAAAATGTAACTTAGGTACCTCTCTGCATTTACAGTCTGCTCGTAGAATATTGGACCAATTATGTGTCTAGCACACCAAACTCTAACTCTCTGATCATAATGAGGGATTTCTTGAAGACGATGTGAATTTTCAGAGGCCCAGTACCGACTGTTATGAGTGTTGACACAACTATTTAGGTGGAACCATGCCTTGTCAGAAAAGAACAGAAGTTGTGAATCAATTAAACCGTCATTCACTGATGAAAGAAACCATTCACAATAAGCATTCGTGATACTGGGTCACCTTCTTTTAAAGCATGGACACTTGTGCGCTTACACTGTTTTAGCTCTAGACAAATCCCATACATTGGAGGAACTAAAATAAAATATTAGAAACGAAATCAAAACATTACAGTGGCCCAACTTAATCAGAATGTGTTCTCTCGATATAATGCTTGTTTAGCCTTGCGAGGGTGGGCTTGGACATTTCCAGCATTTTCTATATGTTATACATGCTTTACATGCAGAGTTTATGTAGGAGCAAAGCCGGCTGTGGCACACCAATCATGCACAGGCAAAATGCTGTGTACCCGTTAGGTTTTAAATGGAGAACCCTGTATTTTGGATTTAGAGTCAAGAACATTAATGGAGTCATGAATCATTGCCACAACTCCTCCACCTTCTCTAGTGTATCTCCAGACTGTAAAAATGTTATAGTCTTGAAATTTGTAACTGTGGATTTCATTTGTATATAACCAAGATTCTTGAATACATACCACATGGGGCTTTTATCATACATTTCTTGTCTTAAGATGTCCATTGTATTTCTTAATGATCTGGCATTCCATTGAAGAATCGCTAAATTCAATTTTGATTTCTTGGATTTTCTTTCTTTTCCCCTTTTCTTTTACCTATCTTTGAAACTACTTTCTAATGAGATGCGCAGTTTGTTCAGTATTGCCTTATATTTTATGTTTTGGTAAATATTTTCTGTTTCCTTTCATGTCTAACACCAGACTTCAGTTCCCTTTTAAGGAACTTTTCCTCTGTCAAAGCAGTATGTTTGGTTCTATATGGAGTAACTTTCTAATCTCATTGATGGTGAGTATATTTGTACATATTAGAACTTTAAATCATTCTTGGAATATTCAGTGGCCGTCGCTGCCCAGGGATCCGATTGCAGGACTATTTTGACTGTGCATATATATTTTGCAACCAAGGAGTCCATATTGAGTTATATACGAGGGTTGGAACTTTAATAGTGGCTAGACTGCTGCAGAGTCACTATGCAGTGGAATGTAATATTGTCGCTAATAGTGCAAGTTAGTTACATACCTACCTTATCTCTGAGCAAATAGACTCTTCCTTCCAACAACATGTGCATGTGCAATGGCGAGAGAGACAGTCTTTTCTAAGCTAGCAGTCTAACGTCATGTCACAATATTTTCATAGCAGGAACAACAGAATTGGATAAAGATTGAATGTGCCAGAGGTAGTACAGCACGACAGTGTCATGAAAGTCTTTAAGAGGCTTGTAGAGAACCTGCACTTTGTGGCATTTGCTTCAGAACTGTTCCAGAGATTTGTCAGGCAGTAGACTGCTCCATTCAAACTATCAACAGAACCGGTGCTGCTGAGGGTGTCCTACAACTTCCACATCACTGGCAACAGATTATACACAATGCTGGTGATTACTGTGAATGACCGTAAAGCTTGATAACATGGATCTCTTTTGTATCACTTGGAAATAAGTAGTTGCCACAATTAAAGTTCCAACCTTTGTATTTACAATGGGACTCCACTGTTATGGCAATTACTGTGGACACCTCTTAATTACTTGTCAAGTTTACACCCCTCACCATTTCAAGGTGAGTGCCCACGACGGGGCAAATGTTACAATAAAAATGTTAAATGTTAAAATAATTGGATTGTGTTTCAGTTGTTTTCCTCATGGCTGGATAGTTATCTTATGTTCAGATGTACCTGATGTAACACCTCTGGAAGTTTGTCTTCCATTGTGGTCTGCTGTAGTAACTGTTCATTGGTGGTGACTAGAGTCCGGATTTTATGTAATTACATGTTCTGTTCTTGTATATGTAGTTATAAGAAAAGGTAAAATGTCGACAACTTACACTGATAGGGCCCTTATTCCAAAGTTTTAAATTACATATTTTGAACTATAATACATATTTGGTACCATAATACTCATATATAATTTTACATATTTTAATAGGGGACAGACTGGGGGCAGGGACAGTTAGAGGTAATTTCCCAGACATAAATACACAGATAGCAATGAAGGTTTTCTTGAAATATCCTTATCGTGTACAACACTACAAGTAGCAAGCTATCTGATGTACCTCTGCCTCTGGAGCCCGTGATAACAAGGTGAGCAACATTGATTGAAGCTGTGATTTTCTACAGAAAGCACTTCCAAGCTGTGAAGTCAGTGATGGAGAACTTTTCTTGTAATCCAACAGTGTCTGTGAGTAAATCCTTGTCAGCATTCAACAGTTCTAAAGTGCTCAGTTCAGTCTTATACTTTGCAAGTCAGTTCAGCTGGCTTCCCGACAGTATCAAGAAACTGGAAACTTCAGGTATGCCTCTTCAAGAAGCTGTAGAAATAATGAAAAATGCAGTTCAGAAGGTGAGTGTTGTGCCAGGTGAAGTGGGCGGTGTAGTTTCCACCGAACTGCAATCTGTGCTGAATAAGAATCCTGTATTCTCAAGACTTGTTGTTTTGTCTCGTTCATTTAATGGTGAAAATGTAGAACTCCATGATAATATTATTCCTTGCACAAACGCTCTGTATAAATATGTACCATTGACTTCTTGCAAAGTTGAGCGATCTTTCTCAATGTATAAAAACATTATCAGACAGAAGACTGTGCATGACAACAGAACATTTGGAAAAGCGTATTATAAGTCATTGTGAATACCATTCTAATGTGGCTTAAATACTTGGATGGGAGAACTTGTACACGGTAGTAAAAGTGAACTGATTAACAATAAACATAGAGGTGGAATGAGGACTGAAAAATTCAATGCCATAGCTGGGATTTGAACCATGAATCTTCCGCATCATGTGGCTGCGTTAACCACTAAGTTACTATGGCCAACTTGCCAGTATGACATGACCTGTGTGTTTAAAAATACCAGCAGTAAGTTTGTTGGCATAAATAGATAATAATTACCATCGAAAGGTTACTTAAACCTGGGCAATAAAGTACTTACAATTTGTAAGTTGCCCTTGGGGTATTTATCTCTGATGTGAGATTCCCTTGTGGTCTCCTGGGAAAGTACAAATTGGCTGGGGAATTTAATGTTGTACTGGCAAGTTGGCCATTGTAGCTTAGTGGTTAAAGCAGCCGTTCGATGCGGAAGATCCATGGTTCAAATCCCGGCTATGGCATTGAATTTTTCAGTCCTGATTTCACCTCTTAAAAATTGCCCACACACGGCTTGTGTGTTTGGAAACACCAGCAGTAAGTTTGTTGGCATAAATAGATAATAATTAACATAGAGATTTGACTAGCTCACCAGTGAGGTTATGTTTTATGGTAAAGAAATAAAATTTGAGATGTACATATAATTGCTTCATTACATATTTAGTTACATGTTTCACCAATTTTGGTTACATATTTATGTACATAATTCTTAATGATATTACATAAAATCTGGGCCCTAGTTGTGATTTTGAAATATGTAATGTGTTATATGTTTGTATATCTTCTGTAGCAATGCATCGTTAGCTCAGTTGGAGCACACTTCACTCTTAAGGTAGTGGATGTTCCTGGGAACTTCAGTATAAATAACACACTGATGTAAGTTGTCCATCACCTCTACCACCAATAGTTTTTGTATTATGTGTAATTGCTGTGTTACAATATGGCAGTTTGTTTTATCCCTGTATATCATTGTTGTGTTCACTGAGGTGGTTATTGTATGTAAATTTGTGCAAAAATATGTAATAAATATATCAAGTTGTTTTGTAATGTTTATGTAATTAATCTGTAGCTTCCTTGAGAGTTTTAGTTTTATTACATTCTAGCTGAAATAGAAGGCCTTGGTTTGATGATTTTATCCCTAAAATGTTTAGGCTTACAGTGGATACTAATGCATGATCTAAAAGACTGTGAACTGGCTGCACTGTGTTTTGTCTGTAAGGGGCCTCGGCACTCGTCGCCAACTGCTGCTGTCATAGAACAGTGCGGATGAAACCATACAACATTTTTAAAATTACTTTAAAGCCTTTACTTACCAATATAATTAAAGCAGATGTTGAAACTGGCCACCATCATTGTCCATATATTTTTGGCAGCTCTTTAGGAAACTATCCATCACTCGTCGTAGTTCATTATGAGAAATGCTGGCAATTTCCTGACAGATATTTTGTTTTATTTGTTCCAGGGTGTGTGGGTTTGTCTTGTACACTTTATGCTTTAAGTTACCCCAGAGATAGAAATCGCAGGAGGTTAGGTTAAGGGACCGAAGGAGGGGGGGTGGGGACACAAACTTCTACTAATAGTTCTGTCCTGAAGCATGCTTTAAAATTGTTCTCATCAAAAGATTGTCTGTATGAGCTGTTGCAGAGTCTTGTTGAAAAAAGGCAAAATCATGCTCCCTGTCGGTTAATTCTCTAAAAAAAGGGTTCAAAATTGTATTCATGTATGAGGCAGAAATTCAATTGACGTTGACAGTGATCACGTGCTCACCGTGAAATTAGCATGATGACGCTACATGATCATTGAATAAAGTCAAATGAAGAGATGCGAGAAGCAGCGTGGGTAAGACAGACGGAGCTCGAAGTGAGTGGATGGATGTGAGTCGGCCATTAGCTGATATTAACGTAGGGTGCAATTTCTATCGTTAACCACAATTGGCACCTCTCCAAGTTACATCAATGATTTTATTGAATAAACAAACATAAAACGTGCAAGTCTGTGTCAGTTTTTCATATTTTTCCTACACATGCCCGGAGAAAACAATAATCCATGTGGCTACCAGAGTGACCATAGCAAGGATGCAAAAGGCAGTAATATAACAGCATCTTTTCTACAAGTGGCGTCAACAACAACGTGTGACTTTTATCCACCAACATCAATCATTCCACAGCATAAATTTGAAGTTTCAGCATAGCATCATCTTCAGCATCACTCATCATCCTATTTGCATCAAAATTGGCGCCTACTACGTGTAACTTCTTCATGGCATCATCACCACATTCCATTGCATTCACTCCTCTTTATTTGCATCAAATTGGCAAATGTGTGGCATTTTCGTGGTTCCTGGCTTCATGTTCAATCAACATTCCCTTATCTGGTATCACATATGTGCGGGCGACAACTGTTGACTCGAAAAAAAATTGGGTCTCTAACTCTTTCTCCAATAAAGGTGTACCATATACCTGGCGAGATGACTGAATTAACACATATAAATCATAATAAATACACGCTGTGCAGTAGAAAACAAATGCTGAGCCATAATACACTTTGTGACTAAGTATAGCACTAAATAATAAAGCACACTGGTAATAATGCAGCTGCACGATATTGCATCAACTCAATACTGATTGTGAGCAGAGCAGAGAAAAACAAGTGCTGCTCGTGACTTTGTGTATATCAGCTGCTATTGTGTTTCCGCATTCACAGTGGAAAAACACTGTGTAGCAGTTCACATGTACTTGGATGTCTATGTATAAAGAACCCAAAATAAACAAAAACAGGGAAAACACAATGCAAAAGCACTGTTGAACAACCCCAAATATCACAAGAAGAAAAGCAAATAGAGAAAGCTGTGTAAATGTAAGACATTGCAGTTCTATGTCTGTCATACAAAACGGGATATGAATTCTTTGTAGAAGAGGGAGTAGAGAAAGAAATCATAATAGTAACTTGTAAATATTAACCAGGCATAGTAATGAATTGTGGAAGACAGGATAGCTGTATCTGAATACTGTATAATGTGTTCCTCTGGTGCTAGTAATGCATGTTCTGTGACTGCAGACTTTTCTGTTTGTCCTAAATGGCAACATGTTGTGTTCTCCAGTTGCACAACATGCGTGACTAGTGCCAGGGGAACACATTAAACAGTATTCAGGCACAGCTATCCTATCTTCTACAGTTCATTATTACGCCTGCTTAAGTCGTGAAGTCAGAGAGCTTTTCAAACATAAAGACAACCTCAAAAGGAAGGAAGAAACAAGGCACTTAAATAAAGCTTGGCATCCAGCATTATACAAAGCATGCAAAACAGCTGACTGGAGACAAATTCAAAATGCCAGCCCGTTGACAATGATCATAGACAATGGAAACAGCCCCCACTTAAACCCATCCCACGCAGCAGCTGAACCAATAAACAAAGATCGAACCGACATATGCCCACACATGCTAAACATATAAAACCTGTGAAACCAAATGGCTCCGTATCAGTCGTCACCAAGACTAGCAAAGTACTACGGTCACACCCCTGAGGATGTTCAACACAGCTTTGAACGAATCGTCTGGAAGGAGATTTTCCGCTAGACTACAGCCCACAAGACCAACTAATTATTTTCTGTTTTATAACAATGTGAACGTTCGACCAGTCGTTCAGTTCATCAGCAATAGAAATGCACTCCATGGTCGGGGAGGCAGACCATTGTGCAAACTTCATCTTTAGTAAATCTGTTTCCCTGCAGGTGTTCTTTCATCTTACTGAACAGATGGGAATCGCACTGTGCAAGATGCTTCCATACCTCTCATTGAAAAAATTGAAGCAAAGCTTGTGTTGCGTTATGCACGCCATGTGGGGTTTGCATTGTCGTGCAGGAGAGAAATGCCTTTGCTTAATACAAGAGTACCAAACATGGTATGATAATGATACAGACGGGGAAGAAGGTTGATACAAAGGTAGATCAAACATAAACCAGACTTTTTTCCCCAAACTATTTTATTTGATGTAAAACATTTACAAAGTACACATCAGTTTTCTAATAGTCTACTGCTTTGGAAATGCACATAGCCCAATATATTGGCTGCTTCTTGATGCTGTCAGCATAAAAAGAGCAGGGTTGTGTCATCAGCCAGTTGCACTCGAAGCCTTCCACACCAGCATCATCCTCAAATCTTTGGCCTCCCAGGGCCTCGTTGAGTGGCCCAAGGAGATGAAAATCACAATGTGATGAGTCTGAACTGTAGAGAGGGTGTTCAATTGGTGTTCATTTCATTTCTGCCAATTTACAGCAAGTGGGGTTGGGTTTTGTCATGGAGAAGAATGAATTCTCTTATTGGCTGGCCACCTCAAGCTGTTTACATTGACCTAACAACTCCCATAACTTATTAGAAGTCAATGGGAAATTTCTGCAATCATCAAATGTTAATTGCCTCTTGAATAAGATTATGAATGGGTTCAATGTTTTCCTCATAATGCTGGAAGACAATCATGACTCTCATTTTCGACCCCTTCATGGCCTTCGTTCAATGCCTTATGCCAAGAAAACGCATGAGCCCTTGAAAGTGTCTGCTCACCAAACTGTGCTGCCAGTCTCTGCAAAATTCCTGCCAGTTTCACATCTTCATGAGCAAGGAATTTGATGATGATGCATTGTGCAGTTAAAGCATGTACCTGTTGCTCAGACATGAGTGGAACTAACAAATGGATCTGTAGCGGCCAACTTGTCCTCATCTCCACTTCTGATATTCACACCCACACCCAAACCATGTTGACATTGCAGCATGCTCTGTTCAAAATTATGTGCTCAAAGCAAAAAGTCTAGTTTATATTTGATCCATCCACGTAATAGTGTCTGTCCCTGGAAACAAATCTAGAACCATCATGTATTCTTATTAGTTCAATAAAATTTTGGTTCAGTGTTTCTAATTTATACCTATCTCTATATTACACACATTAATATTAATGTTTATCTAAGCACTAAATGTAATGTAATTTATAACCAGTTAATATACCTACAATCATAAAAATAAGCAAAGTTAATTAGCTATTATAGTTCAAATACCCAAAAAGATTGTATCTCACAGATGCATCATGACTAAAGCCACAATTTTTAGTACCGCATCATGTTTAGGAGTATCAGTTATGCCATATGTTTGCCCAGACCGAGGCAAGCCGTCAGCACTGAACAAAATAGCCCCATGCACATGATAAGGTGACTAAGAATTGTGGCTTTAATCATGACTAACGGTGTCACTAAAGACCACACGCCAACGGAGGGTTAATGAATGTACTGGTTGCTAATTAATCTAAATTTTTATTCATAAACTTATACAAATAGTGAATCAGAAGCATAATTCAGGAACGCACACAAATGGAGTGAGTGTGCTTTGGTGCAACACTGTTTGCCAATTAACCTAGCTTCACATGCTTTGATGTTTGTCAGTTGGCAGTATTGACTTTAGAACAGTGAAGGTAGAAAGTGCAAGCTGCCTGGAAGTTGAGAAATCACTCCACTTAATATATACAAAGTGATATGGGCAGTGAGACTTTTCAAATGTTTTAGAAACATATGAGTTGACCCAGTGGCGGCTCGTGACTTGTCGCAGTGGATGTGCAGTATATAACATCCTCTCCACCTTTACTCCCTTTCTTTCTGTGACACATACCACAGAATCCTAACTCTAAATTCATATGGGCAATTGAGCTCTTATGTTTTGCTATTTTTTGTTTTAAATAACCCATATCACAAGAAATATTATTTGTCCAGATGCTGTTTCTCTAACTCGCAAACAATAAGCACGGAAAACAGCTTCCCTTCTAAGAATAATCCCAAAAGATTACCTCCTCCAGTTTCCCCATGTTATTCATTTCCACACTTTCATAGATTCAAATTTCCCTCTATGTGCAGACACAACTGCATGCAACTTGCTACCAGAACACAAACATAACAAATGGTAATTAAGACTAACAAAATAACTATTCCAAACTGAAGTATTGGCCTTAGTAAATTACGACATGAGCAATTATATGCATTTATAATCGCTTAATAGGACTTGATGTAATTGTGTTTATAACATTAATATAACTGTCATTTTAATATAGAAGATGGCTACATTATATATAGAACCATCACGTTGGCTGCCTAGTAGGTTCTGCTAAACAACCAGAGGGAAATACCTGTAGCAAGGAAAACAGAGGGACTTGTAGGAGAACGTAGTGTGCTTGCGCGGTAAGAATCGCAAGTGTTGGCCTTGTCGATTATGATGCCTTAACTCGCTGTACTCTTAAAGGCAGGCTTTACACCTCTCCCTGCGTACCCCTCGCCTAAAAGCTACCTTTGCCAGTCACAGAATCGGGTTTATGCATCTCAGCTTTTTGACTGAATGCGCTAACATTTGGTAAAGAGGGCACAGGAAAATTAAATGAGCAAGTTCATATAGAAGAAAGTTGGACATTCCACTTTCTCATATGCGCATCTAGAAAGGCAAATACACACTCACACGTGGAAAAAAATTAGTGTGTGTGCAGTTGTGAGTGTGCGATCACCCAGGAACCGCCACTGAGTTGACCTATAGACACTTATAGTTTCAGTTACACTTATTTTTGTCTGAACGCATTTCAAAGACCAGCATCTTCATTCTCAATGCTTTCTCAACTGGCGGTTGAAGAAGAAACATCCATTGTGGTAGTGACTGTGCTGCTATCTGGGTTACTGGATATAAACTTCAGTATGTCGTCTGCCTATGGTATATCAAAATTCATGGCTATGTGAATATTCTTCATTATATGTATTTTCTCCCAATTCATGAGGCACAACACCAAAATGGAGTTTGGCATTCACAGAAAACCCTTGCATGTGGACAGTTACATCAAAGAAAATAATCTTAACCCAAAGCCACATCAACATGCCATATTCCACAGCATAATACATAGATTAATAAACACACCACTGACAAATGGATTTAAACAGGAACATCAACATACTAAGGCAGTAGCAGATAAAAATGGTTTCAAAATGGATTTAGCTGAAAGACTTCTAAAACATACAAAAGACAAAAACAGATTAAGGACATCACAACGCTGAATAGATCCAATCCACAAACTACATGCAGCAAATTCATCTTCCACCCAAAGTTGCACAACAAATTCCAGAAACTGTTCCAGGATCATAACATTAAGCTAGCCCCTTACAACAGATTCAACCTGACAAACCTGCTAAACCACCCATTAAAGGGCACAATACCAACCTACTCAAAATCCGGGGTTTATTAGATAAAATGCGAGGATTGCCCATAAGTATACATCAGTCAAACTAAAAGAAATCTTTAAAAAACAACTGAAGGAGCACATTTGAAACATAACATTCAAACAGATCGACAAATCAGTCGTAGCCCATCACTTCTGGTCAACTCAGCACAACATAGAACTGGATATAAAATTACTAAAACACAAAAACAACAATGGAACTGATAATTTAGGAGAAAACACATTATGAAGAATTTTCACATAGCCAAAAATTTTGATATACCACAAGCAGATGACATACTGAAGCTTATATCCAGAAACCCAGAGAGCAGCACAGTCACTACCACAACAAACGTTTCCTCTTTAACCACTGGTCGAAAAACTGTTGAGAATGAAGATGCTGGGCTTCAAAATGCGTCCGGACAAAATAAGTGAAACTCTTGTTGTTGTTAGCTAATGCTAGATTTCTGATGATGAAGTTATTAATCCTCTTGCTCTCCAGTATTTTTTGCTGATGGATGGGGCACTAGAAGTCGCCGGGCATATTTGAAGGTGATCTCGGTCCATTTCCTCTTGCAGATCACATAGAGGACAGAGTGGTGAAGAATATATGCCAATTCTGTTTAAATGTTTTGCCAAACAATCATGCCCTGTATTCAACCTGAAGGTTGCAACTGCTGTTTTTTGAGGATACTCAGGAATTTCTCTTTGAATGCTTGGTAGTTCCCATCTTTTATTTTTTGATTTTTCATAGTAATATTTTGCAATAATTTTTTTGAATTCAGAGTTGAGTAATCTTTTAGCTGCATAAAAGGTAGATTAACTATAGATTTCTGCACATTGCCGGTACCCTATTTTGCAAGAAAATCAGCTTTTTCATTACCACTCAGTCCACAGTGAGCTGGTATCCATTGGAGGACTAGGTGTTCTTGAAGTGCTGTTAGATGGGTAAGGATTTTCCAACATTCTATAATTGTTTGGTTTACTCAGGGGTCTCTGTCTAGGGGATATGTGAATGGCAACCACAAGGTACCCAAGCTGAGCAGAACATTATTTCCACTTACTGGTGTTTTGCTCCTCACTGTAGCTTTTCTATCTGACCTTACCTTGGTCATCTCTTGTTCTCTTCCGACCCCGATGCTATTAGGGTTCCTGAGGGCTAGGGAGTCTTTATTTTTGCAACCTCTCCATTTCTCTAATTTCTCTATAAAACCTTAACCCCTAACATGCTAACCTGTCATAGCATGTAATACGTCCTCTGATTGGTAATCAGAGGATATGGTCTGTGAATTTATTTTGATAATTTTCCCGGTCAGGTCAGTGAGACCTGTAAACCAACCACAGGTGTGGTCCTCCAGACATTCTGGGGGTTGTGAGAGAGCGATGTGACTGCCAAAACATAAAAATATGGTGCTCTCTAAAAAGCGGTTACATTTACTGCCCTTTAAATATGCCCGGCCACTTCTACTGCCCCATCCTACAGTGAAAAATATTGGAGAGCAAGAGGATTAATGACTTCATTGTCAGAAATCCAGCATTAGCTAACAACATAATTGTTTGGTTTTTTGGTGACAACTTGGAAGTAATTGCTATAATTGCTGCCCTGGAATCTGAGAGAATAGCTGCTTGCTGAAAATGTGAAATTCTGTAGAAATGATTTTGTAGGGTCATTCGAATTGCTTCAAATATCTCCATCAAAGTCTGTAGTTCCATAACTTAAAGATTGTAATAGGAAAAGAGGTGACACGTGACTCCAGCCCCTGCTCCATCTCAGTTTGATATCAATGATCCATCAGTATAAATATGGAGCCACTCATGTTCTGGGAATCTAGTATGGATTGTCTCTAATGCCAATAATTTTAGAACACTAGTTGGAGTATCACTTTTCTTAACTTCTTCTGTCAGGTGTAAATAATATGTGATGTCTAATGTTTGTGTCAGATTGACTTTAGATATGAAGTTTTCCTTTGAATTAGGAAGGTATATATTCTTCTTGATGTCTTGAATTTTGGAAAGAAAGCTCTCCTGAGTCTTTAGTGTATGTGTAAAATTTCTCTTGTGCCATGTATTGAATGGGAGTCTCATCAACTTTTTGTGTTGAATAAGAGCCGCTTTTTCTATTTCATATTCAATGGGGTATTGGTTGGTTAGTATTTCCATAGCTGCTATTGGTGTGGTTTTGATAGCACCTGTAATTAGTCTCAGACTGTGGTTTTGAAAGATTTGAATTTCTTTTGTGTTTGCTGTTACAAGAATTGTGCTGCAGTAGGTTATATCTCTCACTAAGGTGAGGAATGCATGGTTGGTAGATGACTTCCTTTTCCTTGTTCACTTGTGTCACCTGCTGTAGATGTTGTTCCATTCTTACAGTTGGATCAAGAATGAGACCCTTTCCTACATCCTTCTTGATGGCTATGATATCTCCTCTTCGATGGCTACCATCCTCAGACAGGCAATGGGCCTCTTCATAAACCTCCCAATTGGCTCTATGAAGGGCTGTAGAAATGGATGAACGCACATGGTAGTGACGAGTGTTGCGAAGTAATTCTCCCTTTGGGCAATATCCTAGTACATGCCCAAGGGTTTCCACTTCTTTACAATTTGAGTGCCGACATGGTGTTGTTCGCTGATTTCTTCCAGGCACAGATCTTACTGCTGACGTGTTACATGACATTTTGATGGCATTGGTCCATTCAGAACATGACAGGATTTTTCTGTTGCTCATCCATGAATTGGCTCTGGGATTCTCTTTATATGTGTCAATCCCCTTTCCCTTGTGAGGTAGCTGACACCATGCATCAAACAATTTAAGTTATTATTCTAAAAGAGTCTTCCGGGCTGATTTGCTGTGGTCTGCTGGAGTAACTTGGTCCAGATGTTTTGTCCACTACTGCGGTGGACATAATCGGTGGCGTGGTCGAAGTCTTCTTGGTGAAGGCACTGTTGCGTCTGAGGCGTTGACTGTCTGGGATGCGGAATTTATACACGGAAGGGTCTTCTCTGATTGGCTCGGGGCTCTCTGAGGCAGTGCGGTTGGTGGGAGGGGGCTAGCTGCATCTCAGGTGCTACTAGATTCTGATTGGTTTGTGTTGCTTGACTGTCTGTGTTGTTTAATGTTATCGATGACGGGGTACCAAGTTTTGTTGAGCTTAAGGGCTTCCTCTTTCCTATTGAAGTTATTGGCATGTTTATAAATTTCTATGGCTTTGCACTGTAGTTGAGCATGGTAGTGTGAGGTGTTAGATAGAATGCTGGTGTCCTGAAACTTGATGACATGTTCCCCCTCCGCTTCTATAGCATGCTCAGCGACCGCTGACTTTTCAAATTGTCCAAGACGGCAGCATCTCTTGTGTTCGTTTAGTCTGGTGTTGATACTACGTAGTGTTGTACCAATATATACTGCACCACACGAGCAGGGGATCCGGTATACGCCAGCTGAGGAGAGGGGGTCCCTCGGGTCCTTGGCTGAGCATAGTAAACTGTTGAGCTCTCTTGTAGGCTTGAAAACCGTCTTGATATTATGGCGTAGCAGGAGGTGTTTAATCCTGCCAGTGACGTTTTGAACATAAGGAAGGAATACCATGCCTTTGCTCCTAGGTGAGGTCGGCTTAGCAGAGATCGGCTGCTGTCTGGGTGGTCGGAAGGCTCTCTTTATTTCTTGTGTAGAATAGCTATTGGCTTGTAAGGCTTGTTCCAGATGGTGCAGCTCTTGTGGTAGCAGATGAGGCTCGCAAATACGGGAAGCGTGGTGCAGGAGAGTTTGATTCATAGCTCGTTTGTGTCTCGGATGGTGGTTGGAGGTTTTGTTGAGATAACGGTCTGTGTGAGTAGGCTTGCGGTACACCGTGTGTCCAAGTTTGCCGTCTTTCCTGCTGACCAGCACGTCCAGGAATGCCAGCTGACTGTCTTTTTCTTTTTCCATGGTGAACTGGATGCGTGGATTGAGGCTGTTCAGGTGTTGAAGAAAACCCAGCAGAGGCTGCTCGCCGTGACTCCATATGACGAAAGTGTCATCTACATAGCGGAACCAAGCAGACGGCATGTGAGATGCGGTGTTTAGAGCTGTAGCTTCAAAGGATTCCATAAAGAAGTTGGCTACTACTGGACTGAGTGGGCTGCCCATGGCCACGTATCAACGTATCAACATCAGACTAAACGAACACAAGAGATGCTGCCATCTTGGACAATTTGAAAAGTCAGCGGTCGCTGAACATGCTATAGAAGCGGAGGGGGAACATGTCATCAAGTTTCAGGACACCAGCATTCTATCTAACACCTCACACTACCATGCTGGACTACAGCGCGAAGCCATAGAAATTTATAAACATTCCAATAACTTCAATAGGAAAGAGGAAGCCCTTAAGCTCAACAAAACTTGGTACCCCGTCATCGATAACATTAAACAACACAGACAGTCAAGCAACACAAACCAATCAGAATCTAGTAGCACCCGAGATGCAGCTAGCCCCCTCCCACCAACTGCACTGCATCAGCGAGCCCCGAGCCAATCAGAGAAGACCCCTCCGTGTATAAATTCCGCATCCCAGACAGTCAATGCCTAAGACGCAACAGTGCCTTCACCAAGAAGACTTCGACCACGCCACCGATGATGTCCACCGCAGTAGTGGACGAAATGTCTGGACCAAGTTACTCCAGCAGACCACAGCAAATCAGCCCGGAAGACTCTTTTAGAATTTCGAACACCAGCCATGAAAGCCTACCTCTACTCATGATTTAAGTTATAATTGTTTTCGAAGCCATCGTGTTGATTTTGACATGATTTCATCGTTAATGTCAATGTTCAAATTGTAAAGGGCTTCCTTCTTCTCTTTCTGAGTATCTCGACACAAGCGTAGATGATCATCTTGTATTTGTGAAAGCTTCTGAGCTATACTGAAATGTCGTATATAAGCTTCCCAACCAGCTTTGATTAGTCCTATTCCTCGAAGATTACGTGGAGCGTATATCATATCATTGGGGCAATCATGTGGTAGCCCAACTATTTCTTTGACGGATGTTCTTATTAATTTATCAATATCTTCTAAAAAGGAGGATGGAATCTTATTCAGTGGTGTACTTTGAAGGGAATAAACTAATCCAGGCCAAATATATTGATTAATAATATTTAATTTTTGATCTGCTTTGAGCAAGTTGGAATAAGAAAGTGTATTCATTGTATGTTGTGTTAAGAGTTGCTCTGGAACACCTCCACTTCATTTCTGTTAGATGTTTTAACAGTGAAAGGCTCTTTGTATTACATTTTCTATTTGTTTGGTCCATGTAAGTTTGGTATCAAATGTAACTCCAAAAGTGCCATGAGCTTTTTTCTTTATATTTTAGCACAATAAAGAAAAATGTAACATACCTGATGATACTTGGTGTTATAGAAAGGTATTAAAACCCATTATTTCTACATATTGTTGCATGCTTATTAAGAAGGAGGAGGCCTTAAGATTAAACAGCAACTGGCATCCGGTCATAGAACATCATAAGAAGCAGGAAAGCAAGGTAAGCTGATCAGAAGAGACCAGCAGCATAAGAGAGATAGAACCCCCTCCACCAGCCACCACGCCTCTGGATGCCCTGGGCCAATCAGCGCATGTTGCACATGGTATAAATGGAGCCCCACAGACAGTCGATGCATCAGTCGCAGTGATACCTTCCACGAGGAGACTTCGACAACGCCACTGAGGATGTTTACCGCAGTTGTAAACGAAACGTCTGGAAGACAGATCTCCAGCAGACCACGGCATAACAGCCTGGAAGATACTTCATTCTACAATTTAGATGCCGGCCGTGAAAGCCTACGTAGCTTTATAGCTGGGATCTTTCTTTCTTCTGTAAATATGAGGAAGCAGGTTAGTCAGAAGAGAGAAGAAACGTTAGTATGCAACAGAAACAACAAGAAAAACTAGCTAACCTTTGTTGTTAGTAGCTCTCTTTCCTTAGCCACTACTAAAGCTAAAGATATCAACAAGCCTAGAGTGATGATTAAGGAAACACCTTTGGTGAACATTACTTTAAGAATCATACTGTTAATTAAGTCTTGCATAACTTTCACCACTAAGTTCTGAAGGCATATTTCAATGATATACAGGGTGTTTATACAGATGTTTCGTAACTAAGGAATAACACAAATAAAACAAAAATTTACTCATTTTTACAAAATGCTTGGGCATTGAAATGTAATACTGGGAGAACAAAAAACTTAGGAACGGGCTGCACAGTGTTTTGCCTGTCTGCATCCTTGGCACTTGTTGCTATCTGCCAGTATCATAGAAAGGCGCAGATGAAAGCATACAACATTTTTAAAACTACTTTTAAAGGCTTTACTTACCAACTTTATGGAAGGAGATGCTGAAACTGGCCACCGTTGCAGTCCATGAACTTTTAGCAGCTCTTTAGGAAACTATCAATCACTCAGCGTAGTTCATGTTGAGAAATGTTGGTAATTTCCTGGCAGATATTTTGTTTTAATTCTTGCAGGGTGTGTGGGTTTTTCGTGTACACTATATGTTTTAAGTTACCCCAGAGATAGAAATCGCTTATTGGAGCTCTGAGAAACTTTCTCTGCTAATGGTGCACCATACATAAATTCTTTTGTCATGAAGGGGTACTTCATGAACAACATTAGGTTCTGAGTTATAGGGCCAATTTTTTTTTGAGTCAACAGTTGGCATCCGTACATACTTGAATACAATTTTGCCCCCTTTTTTAGAGAATTAACAGACAGGGAGTGTGATTTTGGCTTTTTTCAATAAAATTCTACAACAGCTCATATGAATAATCTTTTGATGAGAACAATTGAAAGTGTGTTTCAGGACAGAATCATTAGTAGAGATTTGTGGCCTCCTCGGTTTCCCGACCTAACCTACTACGATTTCTATCTTTGGGGTAACTTAAAACAAAGTGCACAAGACAAATCCATACACTCTGGGAGAATTAAAACAAAATATCTGCCAGGGAATTGCCAACATTTCTCAACATGAACTACGGCGAGTGGTGGATAGTTTCCAAAAGAGGTGCCAAAAATGTATGGACAACGATGGTGGCCAGGTCCAGCATCTTCTTTCATGAAGTTGGTAAGCAAAGCCTTTAAAAGTAGTTTTAAAAATGTTATATGGTTTCATCTGTGCCTTTCTATGATAGCAGCAGATGGCACGAGCGCTGAGGATGTGGACAGGCAAAACACTGTGTAGCCAGTTCATATGTTTTTTTGTTTTCCTGTTGTTTCGAAAGGAAAATTTTACAAAAAGGAAACAAAGCCTTCAGCTATTATTGCAGGATGTGATATCTACTGCAAAAAATTTTAAACAACATATTTTTTCAATTTTTCTTCTGAAAAAGTAGTGATTGAAAATGGGCAGCATCTTGAATGCCTTATTAAATAATGAGAATGTTATTTCTTACAGCAATTGTGTACTTCTTGAAAAAAATTGCCAACAATTAACTTGTTCCCATTGCAACCAAACCTCTTGTATGAAACAAAAAAATTGTTCATACAACTAAATAAGACATGAAAAAGTGTTATAAAAAGGGGAGCAAGAGAAAAGAATATGTATTATAACTAGCTTATATACAAAGACGTTAATTACACATTTTTTAATTAAAGCAAAGACAGCTAAGGTCCGTTCTCTGTAACTATTTATATATCCAGAGGCTGACATTCATGTTTATCATTCACCAAGCAAAACAGAGCTATATAAGGTCATTATAGTGGATATATGATTAATTAAGGGGCATGGTTCCCTTTTCAATAAATTGTGTGCGAGTGCAACAGCAGTCATACCTTCCATTTTAGGTGATCCAATTAACAAATTCTAACTAAATAATTACACAAGCTATAAGCTGAGAGGCAAGAAAAGAAAGGAAATGAAATGAAGAAAATATACCTTTAGACTCGCATCTGTGCACTTTTCTGTAGGTTTTGATGATTAAATGAGCACAAGGATTGCCTTAGAGTAATAATATCATCTTACCTTGTGTGTTTTACTTGCATGTTAAATCAACTACAAAGCATTCTTGTTGCTTCAATTCCCTTAACTACAAAGTAGTTCTTGAGCGAGTTACATTTATGCAAAGAGAAAATTTAGGTAGATTAATAAACTTAAGGCAGCATTTACATAAATGAGGAATTTTTGCATCCATCCTCAGAGACCAGTGGCGCAATTCATGTAACATATCTCTTATAAAATTATTATTCATTATGTATTTTTCATTGCTAGCTTTAGTTTTACTTTTATTTAAACAGAATTAGCTTTAATAGTCATAAGAAGAGCCCAGATGTTCATGACATGCCATAGTTTTTCTTTGTGGTTTTTTCCGTGGAAAATATAAGCGAAGCACGATTTTATCTATGGTGATTAAAATTATGCAATTCTGATGGGTCATATAAAGTTACATTTTGGCTTTTTTTAACATTTTTGGCATTTTTCATATTATAGTCATACTCTCTCTGAAATTTTCGTATTTTTGTCATGTTTTTATATTTCTATTCCAGTTTCGTCTATGTACTTGCACTCGCCTCATGGACCATTTTATTTTTCACATCTTCTAATGTTTATATTTCTTACACTTATCTTTCTTAGAAATATAATTTCTGTGAATTTGGAGAGTAAACTGTATAGAAAGAGGCAGATGTGTAGGAAGTGACAGGTGCAAAGAAAGCACAAATAGTTTAGTATGGCTGTTGTCAGGTTTTCTGCCAAGGTCAATTGTTTCTGTAATTAAAATTCTCAGAAACCTAATGATTCAGTCTATAAGATACCTGATGCAGATATACAACCAGCCCTCATATACTGGATAGATGTCACTGTATGTGGGTGACGTGGATACTCTCAGTTCATCATGCCTAATACTAATGGTACAATAAGTGACAAATTGTGACAACAGCTCCTGTTCCAGAGAATTTTGTTACCGTCTATGACAAGTAAAAAGTATTTATGTACACTGATGATATCTGCTGATATACTGCTGGAGAAAGTTAATAATCACCACTTTTGCAATTTTTTCTCCTTTGTGGAGTACACTAATCAGCACACACCCAATACAACAAGAACTACTGACTACCTGTTTTAAATAGAATATGCCATTGCGTTGCTGATAACAACAACTGGGTTTCTATGTATGAAACAACTGACGCTGAAGCGAGATACGTGGTGAATGCTGTTGAGAGGTCTTTTTCCCATTATAATGAGTTATGTTACGTGCAAATAGAGAATCGCTCCTTTTTGAAAACTTTAAAATGTAATTGGCTATTGCAATTCTTTCTATCACCCTTAAAAATGTGACATTTATTTCATTCTGTGCAGAGCCAAGGGTTAGCTCTAGATTGAGCAATTAAATAAATTAAAAATATAACACGTTACTATCGTTTATTTATTTATTTTTTAGTGTACTAGATTTTTTAAGTAGATTTTTATTATAATGTTACTTCAAACAGCATTAAAATTTTGAAGATTTCGAAAATAGACCCAAACAGTTTTAGGTCATATTTATCGTCATATATTCTAATTTGTTCGGTCTTATACGCTTGCATACTTCTAACATTTTTAAGTCATAAACATCCAGGCCCTGGTCATAAGCATATAAATTTCAATTTGGCAGTAAGCTCTCGCTACTGGTTACTAATTTCCAAACAATAGACGGTAGTGGAAGCATGTCTGAGTTACAACCATCACCTTACTTTGACTCATGAACATTGTTGAGTCAGTTGTGACTAAACCTTCACCAAGAAGATTGAAACCACACCACAGATGATGTTCACTGCAGATGTAGACAAAACGTCTGAACATCAAAATGCCAGCAGACCATGGTTAATCAGCCCGGAAGAATCCACTGTTCATTATTCTGACTCCAGCCATGAAAGCTTACAATTACTCCTCATATACAGGATGTTTTATAAGTACAGAAGACTGCAAATAAAATTAAAATTAATTCATTTTTTTAATGCTTCAACTACCCAAATTTAATATTTAAAAAGGAACCTTTTACAAAAAAGAAAAAGCTTTCAGTCACTATTTTACAAGGTGTTATAAAAATACTTAAATACCAACATATTTTTTTACTTTTCTGAAAGGTAGTTACCATACTTAGTTGCGTGAACTCATACAAAAGGTTTGGTTACTTGGGAAAAGATCACTCTCCACTTGATTAATTTATATTGAGATATTTTAAATCTACGTTTATGTTGTAAGGCCCACTAATATGGAAGAGTTATAAATGAGGGGCAGAGATACACCAATTTGAAAATGGTGATTGAAAATGTTCAACACCAATTCACACCATGACTTAGCCTATGTAAATGGGAAGCATTTTGAACACCTCATTAAATAATTAGAATTTGATTTGTTACAGTAGTTGCGGTGATAACAGTTAAGCAAGCTAACCTGTTCCCATAGCAACCAAACCTTTTGTATGAAACAAATGAAATTGTTTACACGACTAAACAAGATAACTTATCTATTAGAGGAATAAACTCAAAAAATGTGTTGTCTATAATTTTTGTTAATGATGTCACATCTCTACGATAATGGCAGAAAAATGTGCTTCATTTTTATAAAATTTTCCTTTCAAATAATCAACTTGACACTTCTGAGCATTTAAAAAAATTAATTAATTTTAATTGTATTAGCATTGAAAAAGATATGCATTTAAGGGAATCTTTGAGCCAAACAATTGTTTGTGACAACTTGATTTTATTAACTGAATGCTTTTTATTATTTAATCTGTTATCAATTTGTGGAAATTATCATTATTGTTAACCTTGCTTCAACATTTCAATCATGTTTACATCTTAATTGATAATTGTTTTGCATCATACCATGTTCAGAGGGAGATTTGAAATATAAATTAATATTACTTGTGGCACGACCAAATGACCATAAAATCGTATATTTGCGGCACATGACGTCATTGGAATAATTCTGACAAAATAAGAAAAGGTATTATTAAGGAAGACAAAAGCTGACTAAAGATGATTTAAAGATTATTTTGTTGTTTAAAAATGCTGTCAATTGCCAGGATCACATCAGTGTCGTCAGTGTGCCGGAATTTTGTACTGCAGGAGTTGTTTTACATGCCAGTAAATCTACTGGCATGGAGCTGTCGTTTTTAAGCACACTTAAAAATCATCGGCCTGGGCTGGATTTGAACCTGCGACCTTGGGATTGGTAGGCCAGCATCTAACCAACTGAGCTACCCAGGCTGATGACCAAAGCCAAATGATAGTGCTATAGTTGCATATAAAAATTTTCCAAACAACACTTGGTCAATGGATTCGTGAGAGACGGATGCCATTCTTTAGTAACTTACTGAAAAATAGTAAATCATATGGTTTCGGCATGCCCATTAGTTGGAAATGTTTAAAAAAGTGTAGAAATATTGTAACAATGCAATAATTACAATAATAAAAAGTGTGCAGTAAAATAAATTCATAAATTTAATTGGAAAAATCAAATATATGATTTATTCACTAGTCATGACCACTGAGATTAAGTTAAGAGTTAGCATTGTTCAAAGCACTTCTAAGTAAAAACGACTGCACCAAATGCCGCCTCAATGCATGGCTAGCTAAACGCCATTTACTATTATTTCATTACACGTCGCTCAATGGGCTACTTAGTAAAAAACGACTGCATCATTATTATGCCTTACTTTTGGAAGACCTTGCGTATCCATTAAATACAGCATATAACACTGAAATATTAAAATCATGAAGTTGAAGCTTCTTTCCACCCACAGACTCTAAACCAAAGTCTTCTACATCTACAAGTATTCCCCTACTCATACTGAAACAAGTGCCAATTGCATTCATGTTGTATGACACATATCATGTGGGTATATGGCAATGGAAAGACACAGGTACATGCGCAGAACACGTGCTTTGTTAATGATCTCACTACAAAATATAAGCCACTGCTTTCTGCTGCAACTGTGCTCAGTAGCATCTTTTGTTTCTTGTGCTAATAGGTCTGTGCTAGTCATGTATTATATACTCTAAAAGCTCATCGCAGCAAAACAATATTACACCTAACTCATGTGGAGTCTTCTACATTAGCACTCTTAATTGCTTCACTTACCTAGTTTTATGCAGAACATGTATTACAAGCTTGTGCTTGCATACCTGTCAACTTCCTGAAACTGAGAACTATAGAACTTTTCCTTGTCCAGCAAAGTATAATAATTTTGCAATAACATGAAAATAAGTGCATAAGATCTTCAGTACAAAAAAATATACAAAGATTTAATATAAAATAAATGGTAATTCATTTAATAAGAATAACTGAAGAACTGTTACAACTGTTTTGTTCTGTCACACATGTTGATATTCTTCCTGGTACCATAATAAACACGTATTAAAGCTAAGAATATCACTTTATAGGCTACAGCTTTTAAGTCCATATTTCACACTTTGTAACATCAACTATAAATAAACGCTATCACAAAAAATGGGAAGTGTATATCCTGCAGCCATATATTGCAAATAAGATAAACATTTTGACTTTACAGCTCATGTTGTCCATTCCTGAATGTTCATGAACATTTACCGCTGGTTACTGAAAGTGAAATTCCCGCAAAATGAAGTCTACACACTATGTATTTCGTTGTAACCCAGTGAGGGAGGGGGGGGGGCATGATTGTGATGAAGAACAGGCACACAAATAAGCTCTGGTTCTATTATAGCACTGTGCGCATAGACATCATCTTGTTATACATTTACGGGGAGAGGGGAGGGAGGGGGCAGATCATGCAAAAAAGCTGTATATTAATAAAATATTTAGTGCAATTACCAAAGTAAGATATTTAAACATAGTAATGTATAGGTGTTATCTTAATTTTCTTCTTTTTTTTTCTTTACCTGATTATCCTCCCCTTATGTAGGACTTACAAGCCAGTGCCCAGGGTGAGATGCCCATCGGGGAGCAGAGGAACCTATGGACCAGACAGAGTGAAGACCTGGAAGCGGGTGGTCAGCCAAGCATCAGGTATGAGAGTGAGGAAAATGATATGAAATGCAGGCGAAATCGATGATTGGAAAGGTGATAATGGAGCAATTGGTGAATGAGTGGCAGGGGAAACCAGAGAACCTGGAGAAAACCTGCTCTGACACTGTTTCATCCACCACAAATACCACATGCAGGTCCCTGGGATTGAACCTGGACCACCTAGGCAGTAGGTAAATGCAACATAGATGCAATCAACTGACTTAAAATTAAATAAATGTTCAATAATTTGAAGTTTGAAGAAAACTAATGCTACGTTTGTTGAATCTTACCTTACTATTTTCCCACAAGTGTCCCATCTCAGTTCATTCCTACCGACACAGGTGGCCGAGGTTGTTAAGACATGGAACTTGTGAACAAGAGGTCTGCGGTTAAAATCATGCAAGAGCCACCATCATTCTGGTGGTTCAGTTGGTTAGGCAATACCCTACTGGTCCCAAGGTCCCAGGTTCAAATCTGGCCCAGACAGATGGCTTTTAGGTGTACTTAAAAAGGAACTGCTCCATGTCGGTAGATTAACTGGCACATAAAAGAACTGCAAGATAAAATTCTGGCATATGCTTGGCACTGATATGATCCTGGCATTGATAGTGTTGTTAACAAACAAAATATTTATATTTGCAAGGGCCATTCTTAATGACTGTTTCCTTTTTTCCCCAGGTTTTCCTTTGTCTAAATAACTGGGTGATGTTGGGGAGGTAGCCCGCACATCTCCTTACCCAATAGTATTTCATTCATGTACCATAAATATTCACTGCCTGAGCTGCTATATCCAGTAAGAATGGGCATAATTTAGGTGAATACGAGGAATTTCAATCCAAGGACAAACAGATGGAAAAAATAATTTTAAAACCTTGTCACTGCTTGTGTGCGAGTATAGTCACAAACTTGAAAAATAAACGGACAATTTATGTACGTGGATTTCTCATAACAACATTTAATTGCATTTTACATCACAGCTTTACTTTGAAAACTGGTCTGAATCTATTCCAATGTTAGTCAAAAATTAGACTGTATCATCATTGCTTTTGTGTAACAGTTAAATTCTGCATTCAAAATAAATATGATCATTTGCAACTCTGTTAGATAAATTTATACATTTATTTTTAACGTATCTCTTGTTCAACAAGAGATTTATCTTGGAACTTTGGTAGGGCCAGAGCTTTTCATTAAAACTGTTCTGGGCATAATAGTGCTTAAATATTTGGAGGATGGTACAATTCTATTTCCATGAACTCTGCAAATAGTTAAGGTGGGAACCCTGAGATGAGATAATTAGTAAATAAGCTTTGTGAGACGCGCTAACAAATGATGAGGTGACATGCAAATGAAAACTTGTCCAAAATTTTAAAATAATGAGTTTGGATATGGAACGCATCATTGAGGATGAGGCAAATGGCTATACACTGTGAAATTCAAGCAAACTTGATCCTGTCTGCTGAAATAAGCATGCAAAATTATGGGTTACAGAGCAAACGTGAACCTGTCCATGTATACATTTCAGACAAATAAGAATAGGTCCATATGGCCAATAGGAAGCATATTTTCAAGTCATGTGACATGAGTAACGTCAGTCTCCCGGATAATACAGTGCACATCTTGTTCCGTGGCCGTTACTATATTGCCTACTCCTCACGACTGTGACGTCACAGGAGTGGTGTAACAGCAGCAGAATGAAGCATGCGTTATTATATTAGTGGGATGTATTTTAAGCATTTAAAGGCCAGAATGTTTTCACAGTGATAAAAATACAAATATAATTAATTATTTAACCGGAATTGCCATCACTATAGTGCACATGGACTGCCTCTGTAGCGCAGTTGGTAGCGTGCTTGCCTCTGGCACAGAGGACCTGGATTTGATTCCTAGTATCAGCATGGGGATTTTATCCCCTCTAGGAGGTCTGGCATGGGGTGCACTCAGCCTTGTTAGTCCCGGGGGGGCAATTGAGAAGCTACTTGATGGAAGAGTAGCGGCCCCAACTTGTGCACAACTGGCCAGGAGGAATCAGTACACTGACCACGTACCACCTCCCAGTACTGCATTCCACCAATGATGCCTGTAGTGGGTCGAGGTGGGGAATGCAGCGGCTGGGCGGTAAGGCTTGGCTCTTCATGGGCTGTGGTGCCAGGGCTTAGTTCAGTTCGCTTTTGCATGTCACCTCCTCAAATATTTTGCATCTGCAAGTATGAGAAGTAGGGTGGTGCCATGTTCGAGTGGTTAGACTGTTCACCTATCACCAAGGTGGCCCGGTTCGATCCCAGGGACCTGCATATGATACTTGTGGACAAAGCGGCATCTAGGTTCTCTGGTTTCCCCTGCCACTCATTCCACCAACTACTCCATCATCACCTTTCCAATGATCCATTTTACCTGCATTTCACATCATCATCCTCCTCACCATCACACCTGATGTTGGTCTGACCATCAGCTTCCTGGTCTTCACTCTGTCTGGTCCATAGTTAGTCTGCTCTCTGACAGGCATCTGACCCTAGGCACAGGCTTGTAAGTCCTGAACTCCTCCATACAGGGATGGTAATCAGATAAAGAAGAAGATGTGACAGGTAGCAGGTAGCTCACGTAGTGCAACATCTATATCTAACAGTTCTCCAGTGTCTTTTCCCTATCCTTCACTCCCCTAAGACCAGTGCTGTCCAACGTGGTGTCCAAGATGTGCTTCTCAGGTGCCCTTCATAATAAAATTTTTACTCCAATGATTTCTAATATTAATTTAAATTTCAAGACCAATCTATTTCCTTCCAAATATGCTTCCAGTACACACCCATGAAGTATGTTTTTGTACACCAAAAGCTGTATTTATTACTTAACTAACCAGTACTTTACCTTCTTCCTCTCAAAAGAAGAGTACTTGCCCTGATGGTGCTTTTGTCAGTTCAAGCAGCTGTGCCAATATTGTGTCTTGAAACTTTCTGCCCTAGACAAGACAAACAGATTCACCGATACCTACCAATAGACTCTGGTAAACAGGAATAAATATCCCATAGTCCGCAGTGTTGCTTTGGAAACTTATTCAATCCAGCCTGACAAACTCAAATCTACATGAAACATTAAGAGCAGCTTGTTCCAGCTACACACCACGTTTTTGTGAACTTGTCAAACTTCACACTAATTATGTAAGTTGTAAATCAAAGTAATTATAATAATTATTCTTTTTAAACAGTTTTACAGTATTACATGTTTGTTATACTTGGGGGGAGCTGAAACCGCAGCAGTAGTAGCAGGAGCAGTAGTAGTAGAAGCAGAAGTAGTTGTAGTAGTAATTGTCAAACAGTGGTTGTAATGGCACCCATGCCTCCTTAGGTATGAATTAAATATGTTCAAGCACATAAAGTTGGACAGCACTGCCTTAGACCTGAGCTGGTGAACACACATTAAGGTGCTTCTTATCTCAACTGAGTATGACTTCATACTTTCTTCTTTTATGTACCATTTTTGTGCCTACTTATGTCATACATTTCAAGGCACATTGCTACTATTAAGGACATCTATCTGTGAAAATTAAAAAATCCACAGTTAGTATATACCTGGCCTGGGGGAGTGGTACACATTGAGCGGGACTGCGCTCACGACCTTGAGCGTGTGTGTTGGGTGAGGACGATACAAACACACACCAGTTCAGTGACGTACCTTTCACAATGAGTGCAGGACGTGTTACGCCAACATTTAATCCCGAATGGGAAGAAAAGTATTTCGCCGTCTTCGAAGGTGGAAAATCATATTGTTTGGTTTGTGGTGCAACAGTATCATATCCTTCACATTATAACATTAGGAGGCATTTCACAAATGCGCATGCGCAAGAATATGGTGAAGAGAAGCTGACAGGTGTGGCTCGCGAAAAAATGCTGGATCGTCTTAAGGAAAATTTACAAGCCAAAAGTGACAGTACTAGCAAGACGATAGTTGACCGGCAAAACATAGTTCGTGCCAGTTTTAAAATTGCAAACGAAATTGCCAAATACTCTAAACCCCTCTCTGAAGGAGACTTTATCAAGGAGTGCTTGATAACTGCTGCTGAAGAAATTTGCCCTTATTTAGTGAATTCCTTTAAATCTCTCAGTTTATCTCGTCGAACAGTCACCGAGCGAATAGCAGAAATTGCTTGCAATTTGGAGAAACAACTGAAAACGAAAATCAGACAGTTGGTGTACTACTCATTGGCACTAGACGAGTGTAGTGACAGGAAAGACACGGCTCAGTTAGCTGTTTTCTTAAGAGGAGTTTGTGAAAATTTCAATATCAGTGAAGAATTTCTAGATCTTGCATCGTTAAAGGACCAGACCACAGGTGAGAATGTGCTTAACGCTGTAACCACAGGTGAGAATGTGCTTAACGCTGTAACCACAGGTGAGAATGTGCTTAGCGCTGTAACCACAGGTGAGAATGTGCTTAACGCTGTGGACACAGGTGAGAATGTGCTTAACGCTGTGACCACAGGTGAGAATGTGCTTAACGCTGTGAACACAGGTGAGAATGTGCTTAGCGCTGTGACCACAGGTGAGAATGTGCTTAGTGCTGTGAACACAGGTGAGAATGTGCTTAGTGCTGTGAACACAGGTGAGAATGTGCTTAGTGCTGTGAACACAAGTGAGAATGTGCTTAGTGCTGTGAACACAGGTGAGAATGTGCTTAGTGCTGTGAACGCAAGTGAGAATGTGCTTAGTGCTGTGAACACAGGTGAGAATGTGCTTAGTGCTGTGAACACAGGTGAGAATGTGCTTAACGCTATGACCACAGGTGAGAATGTGCTTAGTGCTGTGACCACAGGTGAGAATGTGCTTAGTGCTGTGAACACAGGTGAGAATGTGCTTAGTGCTGTGAACACAGGTGAGAATGTGCTTAGTGCTGTGAACGCAAGTGAGAATGTGCTTAGTGCTGTGAACACAGGTGAGAATGTGCTTAGTGCTGTGAACACAGGTGAGAATGTGCTTAACGCTATGACCACAGGTGAGAATGTGCTTAGTGCTGTGACCACAGGTGAGAATGTGCTTAGTGCTGTGAACACAGGTGAGAATGTGCTTAACGCTATGACCACAGGTGAGAATGTGCTTAGTGCTGTGACCACAGGTGAGAATGTGCTTAGTGCTGTGAACACAGGTGAGAATGTGCTTAACGCTATGACCACAGGTGAGAATGTGCTTAGTGCTGTGACCACAGGTGAGAATGTGCTTAGTGCTGTGAACACAGGTGAGAATGTGCTTAACGCTATGACCACAGGTGAGAATGTGCTTAGTGCTGTGACCACAGGTGAGAATGTGCTTAGTGCTGTGAACACAGGTGAGAATGTGCTTAACGCTATGACCACAGGTGAGAATGTGCTTAGTGCTGTGACCACAGGTGAGAATGTGCTTAGTGCTGTGACCACAGGTGAGAATGTGCTTAGTGCTGTGACCACAGGTGAGAATGTGCTTAGTGCTGTGAACACAGGTGAGAATGTGCTTAACGCTATGACCACAGGTGAGAATGTGCTTAGTGCTGTGACCACAGGTGAGAATGTGCTTAGTGCTGTGAACACAGGTGAGAATGTGCTTAACGCTATGACCACAGGTGAGAATGTGCTTAACGCTATGACCACAGGTGAGAATGTGCTTAACGCTATGACCACAGGTGAGAATGTGCTTAACGCTATGACCACAGGTGAGAATGTGCTTAACGCTATGACCACAGGTGAGAATGTGCTTAGTGCTGTGAACACAGGTGAGAATGTGCTTAACGCTATGACCACAGGTGAGAATGTCCTTAACGCTATGACCACAGGTGAGAATGTGCTTAGTGCTGTGACCACAGGTGAGAATGTGCTTAGTGCTGTAACCACAGGTTAGAATGTGCTTAACGCTATGACCACAGGTGAGAATGTGCTTAGTGCTGTGACCACAGGTGAGAATGTGCTTAACGCTGTAACCACAGGTGAGAATGTGCTTAGTGCTGTGAACACAGGTGAGAATGTGCTTAACGCTATGACCACAGGTGAGAATGTGCTTAGTGCTGTGACCACAGGTGAGAATGTGCTTAGTGCTGTGAACACAGGTGAGAATGTGCTTAACGCTATGACCACAGGTGAGAATGTGCTTAGTGCTGTGACCACAGGTGAGAATGTGCTTAGTGCTGTGAACACAGGTGAGAATGTGCTTAACGCTATGACCACAGGTGAGAATGTGCTTAGTGCTGTGACCACAGGTGAGAATGTGCTTAGTGCTGTGACCACAGGTGAGAATGTGCTTAGTGCTGTGACCACAGGTGAGAATGTGCTTAGTGCTGTGAACACAGGTGAGAATGTGCTTAACGCTATGACCACAGGTGAGAATGTGCTTAGTGCTGTGACCACAGGTGAGAATGTGCTTAGTGCTGTGAACACAGGTGAGAATGTGCTTAACGCTATGACCACAGGTGAGAATGTGCTTAACGCTATGACCACAGGTGAGAATGTGCTTAACGCTATGACCACAGGTGAGAATGTGCTTAACGCTATGACCACAGGTGAGAATGTGCTTAACGCTATGACCACAGGTGAGAATGTGCTTAGTGCTGTGAACACAGGTGAGAATGTGCTTAACGCTATGACCACAGGTGAGAATGTCCTTAACGCTATGACCACAGGTGAGAATGTGCTTAGTGCTGTGACCACAGGTGAGAATGTGCTTAGTGCTGTAACCACAGGTTAGAATGTGCTTAACGCTATGACCACAGGTGAGAATGTGCTTAGTGCTGTGACCACAGGTGAGAATGTGCTTAACGCTGTAACCACAGGTGAGAATGTGCTTAGTGCTGTGAACACAGGTGAGAATGTGCTTAACGCTGTGACCACAGGTGAGAATGTGCTTAATGCTGTAACCACAGGTGAGAATGTGCTTAATGCTGTAACCACAGGTGAGAATGTGCTTAACGCTGTGACCACAGGTGAGAATGTGCTTAACGCTGTAACCACAGGTGAGAATGTGCTTAGCGCTGTGACCACAGGGGAGAATGTGCTTAACGCTGTGACCACAGGGGAGAATGTGCTTAACGCTGTAACCACAGGTGAGAATGTGCTTAGCGCTGTGACCACAGGGGAGAATGTGCTTAACGCTGTGACCACAGGTGAGAATGTGCTGAGCGCTGTGACCACAGGGGAGAATGTTTTTAACGCTGTGACCACAGGTGAGAATGTGCTTAACGCTGTGACCACAGGTGAGAATGTGCTTAACGCTGTGCTAAAGACAATGGAACACTTTAATCTTCCATTGGAAAAACTAGTTTGTGTTGCAACCCATGGAGCGCCATCCATGATGGATCATACGTCGGGATTTATAGGAAGACTTCGAGGTGTTCTTGCAGCAAAAGGAATAAACCCAGATGGTGTACTACATGTACATTGCTTTATTTGTCGCGAGGCATTGTGTGCGAAATCAGTAACGTTGAATACAGTGATGTCAGTTGTTGTGCGAATTGTGAATACCATTAGGTCGAATTCACTTCGTCATAGACAGTTTCAAGAATTTTTAAAATATATACATTCTGAGTATTTAGATCTGCCGTATCATTCTCAAATTTAGAAGGTTAAGTAGAGGCAACGTGCTTCAGAGAGTTTTCGCGTTACAAAGCGAAATGGACATTTGTTTAAAAGATCAGAAAATAGACCTTGGAGAACTTAGCACCAAAGACTGGATTTGTGATTTAGCATTTTTGAGTGATCTAACGTTACACTTAAATACATTGAACACCACCCTACAAGGAAAAGACAATTTAATCATTACGATGATTGATGAACTAAAGGCTTTCATGGACAAATTGCGACTCTGGATGTATTCAAATACAGCACACAGATTTGTATCATTTTCCAAATTTGAAATGCGTATTTATTAAAGGATCTTCTGAAGTACTAAATAAATACAAGACAATTCTTTAAGATTTACTGGAAGAATTTAAAAGCCGATTTAATGATCTGAAGACCATGGACACAGAATGGAGGTTGTTTAACAACCCATTTGCATTCGATGTTAAAGATGCACCACACTCTTTGCAGATGGAATTAATCGACCTCCAGAACAACACACCTCTGCGGCCTTTAGGACTGTTGTTTCGTACACTACCCAAAGTGAAGTTTCCAAATTTATGTCTCTTTGGCAGTCGCATTGTAGCTATGTTTGGTACAACATATTGTTGTGAGCAGTTTTTCAGTAAGCTGAATAATGTCAAAACTGCTTCATGCAGTAGTTTAAGTGATGAAAATTTAGTGCACATATTGCAATTGCAATGTTCAAATTTGCAGCCAGAATATGACGAAATAATGAAGCACAAAAGATTGCACGTTTCAACTGTGACTCAATAAGTACCGCTCCAGGTTTACCTTATTTACGAAGTGCTTTAGCTTATTGCATATTAATATACTTCAAAGTCTTGCAAGTCTAAATAGCATTGTAAAATCTGAAAATATAACACTACAACATACATATAAATATTTTATAGTGTTTAATTTTGTGTTTGTAATAAATTACAATTAAGCAACACGTGTACGCCACTGACTGGTTCATGTGCATTTATTGCACGCACGTATGGGACGGTAGAAACCTGTTTTTTCTCACGCGAACACACGACGCCCCCAGGCCTGGTGTATAGTATACACAAAATGTCAATGTAATATGTCAAACCAGTTTTAAATTATTAATATACTTACTAATAATAAATCACTTTTTGATATGCTCATATGAAATGACTCTTGGACCCTACAGTTTATTGTATCTCTCCTAAATTTTTAATTTGTGTTCTGTATACAAATATAAAGAAATTGTCATACCAAAATTGCTTAGATTTAATTAGTTTAAGAGAAAAAATGTTTTGTATACTATTTATCAATATTTTCAATTTTTTCAGAATGAGTTATGAAAAATATTTAATTTCAGCTCAGTTGTTTAATATTTTTTACCTAGTGCATGACAGATTTTGCTACCTTTATCTCTGAAGGCTTCCTGAAAATTTCAAGCTATTAAGCTATAAACTAGGGTCAAAGAAGCATTTTAAGTTGTGAAAAATGCTGAAAAAGAAAAGAACTGAGAAAAACGAATTTTAAAGTTTAACAGCATGTTTTTGTACTTTACCAACTTGAAATTCCCCAGCGCCATAGGGGCTCTAATGACCTAGCTGTTGACGGGCCCTTAAACCCTAATCACTCACTCACTCACCCAGCGCCATATGTGAGACCATCTGTGGCTTTCTTCTCATTTTCAGTAGCATTTTTTGAGAATTTTAAATTTGCTTCTATGTTTCTTAATATGAAAATTTCCCTTTCAGCTTCGCATTGTTCACAAAATTTAGAAATTTATTGTTCTTAGCTAACCTCTACACTAAGCACTTTCGCAAATTTATACACAAAATTCATTAAACATCCACTTTTTATGGCTCTATTATAGACTAGAGAATAACTTAAAATCTATTGGCTACCTAAACAATGTCTAATATATAACTGGAACACTGAAATAACCTGGAAAGATTACAGAATTACAGAGCACTGACAGCATTTCTCTGGTTGGAAGCAAAACATGTGTCAGATTCGCGGCGTTTCAGTTTAATATATCAAATTCGTTTTAGCACAGCCATGTCACAGCCTTTCTGAAGCAAAATTCCCTACAAGAGACTACAATCAAAGCCAGTGAAAACAAAAATGCACTTCAGAGCTGTAGCGACAAAGTTTAGCGAGGAATGCTCACCCACATTGGGACATTTAAATGCCCTTCTGGAGCTTTAAAATGGCTGATATTGAGACAACTAAAGTGTGCCATTAAAGTACAAAGTATAAGCATAATAAAAAATTCAAAAAGTAAAAATAAAATTTTTTGGCAATTTTCACCAAATTTCAAAGATACATTGCCTTAAAATTAACTTTATTTTCTGCCAGATGCTCTGAAATAAATCAGAACTTCAGAAATGAGATATTCCTTAGCAACATACAAGCAGATCTGGCCACTGGTAGATACAAAACCAGGATCCACATCCAAGAGTGTGTATTCCTTAGAAATAAGCTACAGAATTTATTTGCGCGAGGGCCCCCTTCAGGATTAAGGCATACTTGTACCTCAGTGCATCTTAATTCCCAATTCCTTCAATCCAACAGTTTCAGATTTTGGGGGTTGTAACTGGAAATAAAAATATATTGATTGTTGAAAGTGAAATGTCGTACTTCATTAATTATAACTTTTGTGAGTATTATACTGCTTTAAAGTTAGGTATCACCTAAAAAATCTAAAGATATAGTCATGGGTGTTGCAAAAGGGGGAAAGGGGGGCCCCAGTGTGCCCTAGAAAATTAATCAGTTTAATGTGCACTAAGTTACTCACTATTAGACTCATATCTTTTACAATTGTCATCAGAATGATGAATCAATACTGTTTGATTGCAAAATTCCAACATGCGACTCCTCCCCCTGGAAAAGGTCAGAAACTTCAACATTAGAGGTAGTTAAAGTATTGCTTCATATTATAAAACCAGGCAGAGAGAAAGCCATCAAGTGATATGTAGTAACACCAAAATTAAATTATTATTTATTTATGCCAACAAACTTACTGTTGGTGTTTTTAAACACACAAGCCGTGTGTGGGCAAAGTTTAAGAGGTAGAACTGGAACTTAAAAATTTTTAAGTTCCAGTTCTACCTCTTAAACCAAAATTAAATTTCAACTGTCCATCTAGGTGGCCCATTTGATTAGGCACTGGTCTATTGACCCCAAGGAGGGCAGATTCAAACGCGCCCAGACAGATAGTTTTTAAAGGTGCTTAAAAGCAACAGCTCCGTGTCAGTAGATTTGCTGGTAAGACAAATCCTCTTCAACAAATAGCACGTGATATTGGAAGTACTTCAGTTTTAACTAGTGAGTTCAAATTTAGGCGACGCCGTGGCCGAGCAGTTAAACTATTTGCCTACCACCTAAGTGGCCCGGGTTCGATCCTAGGGACCTGCATTTGGTATTCGTGGTGGACAAAGCGTCATCTAGGCGGGTTTTCTCCAGGTTATCCGGTTTCTCCCGCCACCCATTCTACCAATTGCTCCACCATTACCTTTCCGTTCATCAATTTCATCTATATTTCATATCATCTTCCGCACTCTCTTACCTGGTGCTTAACTGACCACCCGCTTCCAGGTCTTCACTCTGGTTCATAGGTTCCTCTGCTCTCCGACAGGCGTCTGACCCTAGACACTGGCTTGTAAGTCCGACATAAGGGGAGGGGAATCAGGTAAAGAGGAAGAAAAGTTCAAATTTATTATTTATTTATGCACATATTTATTAATTAATAATTATGAATGTATAGTTGGATTATTTGCTTTTGCTGAACTTGCATATCGTTTTAATAGATATCTCATTCATATTTGTGCTGAGAAAAATGGTCTAATTAACAGTTTTTATAATTCACATCAGACAGAATATCGGACAATGTGCATGTTCTTGGTTCATTCCAATGTTTACAAAAGTCTGAGAATTTTGAACCACAATTTCACCCACATGTGGTAGTTTTCACTTGTCCGCGACTGGTGGCATATCCTGCGTCCCTGCGAACCTCGTCACGGTATGTCGTAGGTTGTACCCTTCCTGCGTCCACTTGTTTAGGAAATTTACTTTCACTTGATCTGTCTCTGGATTGTAAGTTAATTTATTAATGTACGCAATACTTTGGGCTATTTCAGTTGTGTGTGCTATTGTACAAGGTTCACTGAATATGAAAGAGAATCACGGAAGCACAAATGACATCGCAGATTTAGAATAAAGTTGGGTTACTTATCATGGAAGGCACAACGAGGTTAGCATCTCCCCAATCTATAGTCCGGCATTCAATAATGCATTAGAATCCAGATGCACATATGGCACAGGTCAATTTTGGTTCTTTTCCAAACGTTGATCACAAACTCGCAATCTCTTGCTTGTCCTAATTGAGAAGAAGTAGCGCAACCACTGTCCCGGGATAATGATGTTACTCTCGCAGTTTTAAGCTCCATTTGTGCAGCATGAGAACTATACCAACAGCTCCAGTTTCTTCATTTGCTAGGCCAAAGGCTGTCCTTGTTAACAGGGTATGTATTTATCTATTTCGTTTGGAGAAGCCACAAAGCTCTATCATCTGCCTGAACTAGCAACTTTACTACAGTCTTTGCCTGCTTCACGACTCTATACTATACATACATACATGTGCTCGTGTTTGATGTTTTTTTTCCCTTTCCTTGGCCAAGAGCTCTATCGGAAGCTATACGGCCACACTAAGTGTTTGATGTTAACATTTCGGACTGAAGCACGAAGAGCTTATCCTCTGGTGGTATAAACTTGCACGGTTGTGTACCTTCTCCTACATTATACGTTGTATTTATTCCAGTACTAAGCATTACCATGTATCAAACTTTAAAAATATGGATAAGTTTGAAAAGCATCTAACTTCCCAAATGAAAATTTAAGTGTCATCACGTGATTGTTTAAATTGCCATGCCAACACGTGACCTCCACAATTTTTTACATTTGAAGAAGCAGGCTTTGTTTCAACTGGGATATATGTAACAAGCAGAGAGAATCCCTATTTGTTCTTTCCTGTTTTCAAGTTTTAGAAATATATCAGTAATAAACTAATGAGCAAAATATGTATTGAAGACTGTTAACCATTGTGTTATTCCACCCTGCCGAATATCCAAACCTCTTGGCAGTCAAAGGCTGCTCAGAAAGGCGCTAAAACGCAGTCGAACGTATACAGAGTGGAACTGAAATGGTCCGTCACGCTTTAACAGCAAATTTCTCCTGTTGTGTATAACAAGAAAGTATAATACCAAAATGTTGAAAAGCTTAGTTTTCTAGAAAAAAATATTTTTATAAAAAAAATGTATCATCACCTGGCCGAATTATTATTGATTTGTGGCTATATTCATAGAAAATTGAATAAACGATAACTTTTTCCTTTGGCGTATTTCAATAGATTCAACGGTTTTTGTGGAAATTAAATTTGCAAAACCCACAATACAACAAAAAGGCAACAAATTGTGGATTCACGTCTTTATACTGGCTTCAGTGACATGATGCAAACCATGAGCAAGACACGTCAGGTGAACTAATTTAGGGTAAAGGACTTTTAATACAGCTCCCACTTTAACAATATATGGGGCAGCATCACTGACAAATAGCAATACATTGTCATACCGTACCCCTTCTGGCCACAAGTCATTGAAAAATCTGGCAACAGTTGATTGATTTACTTGTTTGAGTATTTGTATATTTAGAAGAAATGATCTGCTACCTGCTTTCATAACACCAACTACAGCATTGTCCCGATGCATCTGTGGTTTCATCAATAGCAATACATATGTTTTCATGCTTCAGTGTATTCTGAATATTACCAATCACTTCTTGAAAACGCTATGGCATATAGTTTTTGCGCAGTGTAGATTAATCCAACATCCTTTTATTTGTGTATTTTTCTAAAAATTCACAAATAAAAGTATTTTAATATATATTATATTAATATACATATTAGTAAATTTATATATAAATAAAAGTATAATAATTTTTTTTCTATCGCCAATACTACCACCACTACTACAAATGCCACCACCACTATTATTGACTATTTTTCAACAGTCATTAAGTCTCTCTAAATAACAGTCTGAACAAATTGTGTAAGCTTTCACGGCCATTGTCTTAAAACAGAAAATGATTATCCAGGCTTGTGGGCAGTGGTCTAGTGGAAAATCTCCTTCCAGACATTTTGTTTGAAGCTGCGTTAACATCTTCAGTGGTGTGACCATAGTACTCTGCTAGTCTCGGCAATGACTGATATGGAACCGTTTGGTTTCACAGGTTTTATATGCTTAGCATGTGTGGGCATGTGATGATTGGCCTGGTCTTTGTTTATTGGTTCAGCTGTTGCGTGGGATGTGTTAAAGTAGAGGCTGCTTTCGATGTCGTTGATGGACTGGCATTTATTGTGGCTGAAGCTGTTGATGGCGTATGCTCTTGAATTTGATCAGCTTTTTTGCATGCTTTGTATAATGCTGGATGCCAAGCTTTATTTAAGCGCTTTGTCTCATCCTTCCTATTGAAGTTGTCATTGTGTTTGAAAATCTCTATGGCTTCAGGACTTAACTAAGACCAGGTGTAAATAATTATTGGCATTGATCTGCTATTAGCTTGAAATTAAAGTTGATTATGGAAGAAGCATTCATATAGTATTTTTAAGGTAATGATTGCCCAGGTATTTTGATACTGTTAATGAGCAACTAAGTAGATAACATTAGAATTAACATAGCTAACATTGATTGCCAACCCCCCCCCCCCCCCCCCGCAAAAAGCGAATGTGTTACATTCACATAACTTTCCCTATCCATTATTCAGTAAATTGTTCTTGAAAAATCTTATTCTTGCCCGTATTTCACATTTATACAGATAGTTTGTGGAGACACTTCTATTAAGTATTTCTTTATTCATATAATGGAAATAGGATACAGTAGGCTAAAGGTCACAAGATCTGGGTTTGATTCCTGGTGTAGCGTTGGGAGTTTCTGCTACTGGGAGACCTGCCCCAGGGTTCACTCAGCCTCAGAGGGGGGCGGCAGTTTAGAAGCTACTTAAGAGAAAAGTAGTGACTCTAGCTTGCAAAGACTGCATTTACCAGCTGGGAAGGACTCAGAGCAATAACCACATTCCACCCTCCAGTACTGCACCCCACTTATGATGTCCGTTGTGAGCAAACGTGAGAGACACAAAGGTCGGGTGATAAGTCTTGGTCTGGCATGGGATTGTTGCACTATAGAGTTTAGTGTAGTAGGCTAACGTCATAGTCAAATCTTTTAAGAGCTGGTCACTACGTAATGGTTTTGACTTTCCATCCTCTTGGCATAATCAGCAGAAAACAAATGAATAATAGCTTCCCATTTGAGAAAAGTATAACTATTTTAAAATTGAAACCAATAACAAGGTGTATCTCAGAAATTGTTAAATCCAAAAAAAAATATTAGTATAAATTGTGTGCTTTAACGAGATCTACATTTTTACTTTCCCTACTATGTATAGTAAAGTAGAGGAAGTATTGTATTCCACCCAAGATAGAATTTCATTTGTCATAAACAATATCTCAAACATATGGCATTTTAATCAAAATCATTAGAGCCATTTTCAAAAACATCAAAATTTTCTATGTAAAGGGTAGTTTAGGGTGGAGGAATTTTCTTCAAAGTCATCATGTCACATCCTTGAAAGACATTAAACTTAAATAGCAACTTTGGCTTTTAACCGAGTTTCCGTTTTTGAGTTATGCTGTCCACAGGCACACATGGACCTTTTTCTAAAAATGCTCTTTTTTGATTTATGGGGCCTCAAAACATATATTTCCAGTGAAATGTCGATGTTGAATTTTTGGGTGGAATACAATACTTCCTCAACTTTACTATATGTAGTAGAAAAGGTAAAAGAAATTAATTCCTTGCAACAAAAATGCATGCATCATACTTGTAAATTATAACGATTTCCTTCATACATGTTACTTTCTCTACTGGTAAGTCTTTGGACAGCATAACTCAAAAACGAAAAGTCGGTTAAAAACCAAAGTTGGTATTTAAGGTTAATGTCTTCCAAGGATGCGACACAAAGATTTTGAAGAAAATAGCCCCACGCTAAACTACCCTTTACATGGAAAATTTTTCGAAAATTTTGATTTTCTTGAAAATGGCTCTAACGATTTGGTTAAAATGTCATATGTTTGAGATATTTTGATGACAAATGTAATGTATATCTTGAATTTTCTGGCTATAGCCCCTGTAGTCGTATTTACTCTGGACGACTTTTGCATAACTGGTAAACCGTTAGAGATAGACCAAATTATACTATACAAAAATGTAGATCTTGCTAAAATACACAGTTTATGTCTCAATACATTTTCTTGTAGGCTGAACCATTTCGGAGATATTCCTTGTTTTGTGTGTGAGTTTCAGAAAACTTACAACTTTCGTGAAATGGATCATTGCTGTTGATTTTTTTATATGTCAAGTGTGCAAAGACAACAGAATCTCAAACATTTGACTATCGCACAAAGCCTACTATATTCTAACATTCCCTTTGCACCAACAAGGAAATAAGCAATAAGATAATTTGTACAAATGTTTGTCGCAGCTAACAAGCTACCTATCCGCCTGTCCACCCATCTGCCCA
This sequence comes from Tenodera sinensis, assembly GCA_030765045.1. NCBI lineage: Eukaryota > Metazoa > Arthropoda > Insecta > Mantodea > Mantidae > Tenodera > Tenodera sinensis. The sequence goes on from CM060964.1 coordinate 393,944,270, forward strand.
CCCATCTACCCACCCATTTACCAAACCATTTGCTCCCCATCTGCCCACCCATCTACTCAACAACCTGCCCACCCATCTACCCATCCGCCTGTCCACCCATCCTCCCACCCACCCTTCCACCCATTTGCTCACCCATCTACCCATCCATCTACCCATCCGCCTGTCCACCCATCCTCCCACCCACCCTTTCACCCATTTGCTCACCCACCTACCCATCCATCTACCCATCCGCCTGTCCACCCATCCGCCTGTCCACCCATCCTCCCACCCACCCTTCCACCCATTTGCTCACCCATCTACCCATCCATGTACCCATCCGCCTGTCCACCCATCCTCCCACCCACCCTTCCACCCATTTGCTCACCCATCTACCCATCCATGTACCCATCCGCCTGTCCACCCATCCTCCCACCCACCCTTCCACCCATTTGCTCACCCATCTACCCATCCATCTACCCATCCGCCTGTCCACCCATCCTCCCACCCACCCTTCCACCCATCTGCCCACCCATCTACCCATCCATTTACCGAACCATTGTCTTCCCCATCTGCCCACCCATCTACTCAACAATCTGCCCACCCATCTACCCATCCATGTACCCATCCGCCTGTCCACCCATCTGCCCACCCATCTACCCATCCATGTACCCATCCGCCTGTCCACCCATCTGCCCACCCATCTACCCATCCATGTACCCATCCGCCTGTCCACCCATCCTCCCACCCACCCTTCCACCCATTTGCTCACCCATCTACCCATCCATGTACCCATCCGCCTGTCCACCCATCCTCCCACCCACCCTTCCACCCATTTGCTCACCCATCTACCCATCCTCCCACCCACCCTTCCACCCATTTGCTCACCCATCTACCCATCCATGTACCCATCCGCCTGTCCACCCATCCTCCCACCCACCCTTCCACCCATTTGCTCACCCATCTACCCATCCATGTACCCATCCGCCTGTCCACCCATCCTCCCAGTCAGCCTTCCAGCCATTTGCTCACCCATCTACCCATCCATGTACCCATCCGCCTGTCCACCCATCCTCCCAGTCAGCCTTCCAGCCATTTGCTCACCCATCTACCCATCCATTTACCCATCCGCCTGTCCACCCATCCTCCCAGTCAGCCTTCCAGCCATTTGCTCACCCATCTACCCATCCATGTACCCATCCGCCTGTCCACCCATCCTCCCAGTCAGCCTTCCAGCCATTTGCTCACCCATCTACCCATCCATGTACCCATCCGCCTGTCCACCCATCCTCCCACCCACCCTTCCACCCATTTGCTCACCCATCTACCCATCCATGTACCCATCCGCCTGTCCACCCATCCTCCCAGTCAGCCTTCCAGCCATTTGCTCACCCATCTACCCATCCATGTACCCATCCGCCTGTCCACCCATCCTCCCACCCACCCTTCCACCCATTTGCTCACCCATCTACCCATCCATTTACCCATCCGCCTGTCCACCCATCCTCCACCCATCTGCCCACCGAACAGCCCATCCATCATGTTACGGTTTACCAGTTAAGCAAAAGTTATCTTGAATGCAGAGTATCAGAAGATATTCCTAGAAAATTGTACGCACCCACAAAGCCGAGGTGGTAACGTCTGTGGCCCGCATTCGGGGGTTCGCGGGTTCTATTCCCGCGACCGACCTTCCTGACCTTAGGTTCTTCCCGGGTCACTCAGGCGAATGCTGGGAAGGATGTTTACCTTCACATCCCCAGGTTCACGTCCTGTCATTTCATTCTCCATCCGGTCTTTCCAGGTTGTAAGAGTCAGCGCGTTCGTCTAGGGGAGGCGCTGAGGTCGGTCGGTGGCTTGGATGTAATGTGAGCTTAAAATTGCATTTTCTGCATTTGTCAGGACCACAAGGCAAGTTAAATTACCCAAAAACTTGTTTATAACTTCACTGAATGAGTCCCTTGAACCTCTATATCTCATGATATTTCTAAAATGAACGTCCTTCATGAGTTTGCGAATTTGTGGACCATTAAAAATGCCTTCCTTCCCTTTTTATTCAGACATTTGAAATTTCTGAATGAGATATTGGAAACAACCGCCTTTACCCAAAGCTTTGACAAATTGTTTCATTATCCCTAATTTGATATGCAACGGGGATAGCAAAACCTGGCACTAAATGTTTTCTTTCTCGCCAATTAGTTTCACCTCAGTGTCTTTGTCAGGACCACAAAAGCAAGTCAACCCAGCGTTCATTTTCAGCAAAGTGGAGGAGAAAATAACATCATAAGGTATGCTTGAAATGTTACAGTTCAGTGTACACTGTTGCTTCTGGGAATTGAGATTGTTTCTTTGTTTCAATGATTTCGCGCATTTTAAATTGTGCTTAAATACCAGAAACAAACTCTAATATTACATATTTCCTTTCGGCATGGCAAAAAACGGTACATGGTACGTAAAAATGGAAAGCAGGTTTGAATTCGGCTTAACAAAATCAGGTTTAGAGACCTAATAAACTCCGTGCCGCAGAAAGAAGGTTTAACTTTGCAGGCCGGTGTAATTGTTCCTCTGACTCGATACATAATGTATGCATTGAGACGGCTTTGACAGAAAAAGACGAGCATCGAATAAACAAACATTGTTTCGTTTAGAGAAGAATCTAGAAGCTTCATAATTTGTGAAGCACACTTTTTAAATCGGGATGTTTGATCTAAAGACGAGGATAACGCTTTAAGTGCTTCATAATTTGTTAAACAAACTTTTTAAATCGAGATGTTTGATCTAAAGACGAGAATAAGGCTTTAAGTGCTTCATAATTTGTTAAACAAACTTTTTAAATCGAGATATGAGGATGGATGAGGATAAGGTGAAGTGGTAATCTCAGCTTGATAATAATCATACAGCTGCTGGGGCTACCACCTCAAGCCTTATTTCCATGCTTAGATCAAATATGCACATATCTCGGTATTAAAAGTTTGCTACACAAATGATCGCTCCCATAATTTGTGAAAAAAACTTTATAAATCGGGATACATATTTGATCTGAAGATGGAGATAAGGCTTGAAGTAGTTGGTCCAGCAGCAGGTACGTGTATAATGCATTATTTCTAACTACTATACAGCAACTTAAGGGACACTGGGAGTGAAATTTGAAAGTTCCACACTTTTTGATAGATTTTTCTGAAAATTTTACTGTGTTTGTATTTATATGAGAATAGGAGGTACACCAAATTTCATTAAAATTGGATAATTCGTTTAGGATATATAAATTATTTTATGAATTTAATAGGCACATTTTCAAAATAGAGCTCGCGTCTATTGACTTTTCAAAATTCATTTATATTGGCAGAACTAATACTCTAGAACATGGGTAACAATTATATGAAGAGATATTTCAAATACGTTTGCTGATTATGCTGTACATAACTTATGCTAAATAAAAACTGTTATTTACATCAACATTAAAGCAATAGTCTAATAGTAATTGATTGCACATTACATTTATTATTTTCCAAGGGGGGCCCATGACCCCCATGCCCCCCTTCGCGACGCCCATGGCTGCATAAGACACTATTGTAGTACCTGATGACACCAATATGTTGTTTAGATAAAGTATAAAGTATGACGAGAAGTGTACAAAATGCTGCAAGTTTAGTGTGCGAGGGTTCTCCTGTTGCTCTCTCTCTACAGGCGTCTGCTGATGCGCGTGCATATACGACGGCTGCGCGGTGCCTGTTACCTCATTCATTCTCCGTGCCCAACTAACCTGCATCACGCGTGACTGCACACGCCTCCACACTCTAATGATGAGTAAGGAGCATCAGCATCCGCTCAAGATGTACGTCTATGCTCATTAAAAGAATGTTGAACTTTATTTTATATATTTTAAGATTAGTTTACTTTGTTATGATCAGTTGATTCTTCGTGTATCTTACCTGTTTAATTAGAACATATTTAAGCATGCAATACGCTTGTTTCGTTAAACATCACAAATTCTGGCATTTAACACAGCATTTTCTAAAAACAACGTGTCTTTGTTGGAAAAAACTAGGTAGCTTCAGCATCCTCAAAATCCTCATACATTTAAGTTTAGTGCAATATTTTTAATGGCAATGCACTAATCGTAACAAGACTAAAGTTTGTATTAAATTTTGTTTATTTCAAAATGAGCTAAAATGGAGCCACGTGATTTTTTCCACCAAGCCCTTCAATTTCCAACCCAACAGTAATTAAATATATAGTGTAAAAGTCATTACAATGCTTTTAAAGTACGTTTTGGAAACATTTCAGCACTTCCGAGAGCGGTAACACACCCACGTTACCTTTTTAATTAATAGGTATTTACTTCACGCGAGAATCATGTAATGTCAACCACGCCATTTTCTACTACTATACCAACCAAGGGCACTTATTGAAACAGCTAGAATAGCTATGTTTTGTACTACTTCTTCTTCTTCTTCTTCTTCTTCTTCTTCTTCTTCTTCTTCTTCTTCTTCTTCTTCTTCTTCTTCTTCTTCTTCTTCTTCTTCTTCCTGTTCTTCTTCTTCTTCTTCTTCTTCTTCTTCTTCTTCTTCTTCTTCTTCTTCTTCTTCTTCTTCTCCTCCTCCTTCTTCTTCTCCTTCTTCTTCTTCTCCTTCCTCTTCTCCTTCTCCTCCTTCTCCTCCTTCTCCTTCTTCTTCTCCTTCTTCTCCTTCTCCTCCTTCTTCTCCTTCTCCTCCTTCTCCTTCTTCTCCTTCTTCTCCTTCTCCTTCTTCTTCTCCTTCTTCTCCTCCTTCTCCTCCTCCTTCTCCTTCTCCTTCTCCTCCTTCTTCTTCTTCTCCTTCTCCTTCTTCTCCTTCTCCTCCTCCTTTTCCTCCTCCTCCTCTCAGGTGTTGTATTGTGCATGGCGTAGTAGAAGTGACAACCTGGGTAATTAATCTTAATGTATATTTGTTTTAAGATATGTGCATGGTTGCTGATAAAGAAATGTAAGTAGTTGTAGTAATCCTTTGCCTTTTGCTGACACACACAAGAACGTTGGCCGTGCGTGGCCGAGTGGTTAGACCATTCATCTCTTACTAAAGCAGCCCGGGTTCGATCCCAGGCGACGGCATGTGGGATTTGTGGTGGGCGAAGTGGCACAGAGGCGGGTTTCCTCCGTCATTTCATTTTACCGGTGCTCCATCTTCATTCGATGTATCATCAGTGTCACCGCCTGCGGTGCCTCTTGTGGCAAAAGCAGGTGTTAAACGCTAGGTACCAAAAACAACCAAGCACGCGAGTGTGCATTCCAACAATACTAATGATTGACTGTTTATATAAACTTATTTTAGTGATTCATGAAAGATTAGGTTAGGTTTGCTTACTGTTTTTATAACCTTTCGTAACTAGCAACTAGTGGTTACTTCAAAGCACGTGAGCGAAGCGAGCCTAGTAAGTGGAGGGTCTGTGGTTCAAATCCCAGCTGTGGTATTGAATTCTTAAGTTCCACTTCTACCTCTCAAACATTGCCCACACACGGCTTGTGTGTTTAAAAACACCAACAGTAAGTTAAATATTTAATTTTTTCTGGAAGATTCATTAACGATTTTTCTTGACCATTAACATATATTGCTGCGGTGGTTATTACATAGCTATATTTCATAAATAATAAGAAATCCAGTTAACAGTATGTGTAAATGTTATGTTATGAAATGAGTTCAAATCTCCTGTCCATTCATACTAAGATTAAAACCATTACAATTGTTCCTTGTCTCTTTCGCGTGTGTAATTTTACCTTGGACATGATGTGAAAGATTTGCCAATTTGTAGAATATTGTGATAGTTTTCCGGGTCTTCTAACCTCAATTCATTTTTTAGTAGATCCAATATACATCGGTCTGTGCCCTGTTCTCATGACCTTGTCTATGAATGTCTTTTACTTCTAACACATCTTTTCTTCCTACTGAGACTCGTGGACATATATCCCAAACCTATGCCTAATACAGCAATCACTGAATTAATATTTGCATCCCCCATGTTTATTTCTCATGCTTGCTATGTGAACTGTTATTTGTATTGCACCAAATGAATCATAGTGACAGACACATTATCATAGGTGGAGATTTAAATGCTGATTTTGATGTTACTACAGTTAAAAAAAACTGTAAACAAATTTAAAAATGTTCTCAAACAGTTTAACTTTAGTTATACAAATTGCAAACCGACAAGAGAGACAGCCTGTCTCGATAACATAATTACCAATGTGAATCCTGCTCTTGCACATACAGAGGAGGCTATAGTTCCTTTCTCAGACCATGACCCTGTCTCTCTAACACTACCTAATGTAAAGCGTAATATAATATATAAGTGCATAGTTGTCTCTAGGCCTATAACTGAGGAGAAAGTAATGGATTTTAGGAACTCTCTATGTAATATAAATTGGTTTGACTTGCCGTGTAGGTCATAATTTTTACCTCTTGTCTCAGCCGAACTATGTTTCAAAAGATTTATCAGCTTATCAGATATGTATTCCACAAAAGAAATGTAAGGTAATCTATAAAACAGCATATAAGCGCAAACCAAAAAATAAAGATACTTGGTACACACCTCACTTAGCAGCTATGAAAAATAGTGTTACTATACTTAGGTACCTATATTCAAAATTGGCAGTACAGATAATGCAAAATCATGGTATATCGAGGTTAGAAAGGAGTACAAGCAAGCAGTAAATGAAGCCAAGAAACTGTATAACATTAAAAGTATAGAGGAATCCAGTAAGAAATGTGAAAAGGCATGGCAATTAATAAACTCAACATTAAAAAATAGTACAAACGACACTATAGAGACAGATCTGAATGACCTAACCTTTTCTTGGAATCCTCAGAACACTTACAAAATAGCATTATAAAACCTAATATAACACCCTCTGAACTGATCACTCACTGTAAATTGAAACCTAGTCAGACTCCTTTATTTTCACTGAAGTTACTGCTGAGGATATTCTAAATTTGGTCTGAAATCTTAAACCCTCAGATAACCTAGATATTTATGATATGTCAAGTAATCTCCTTAAAAGGGTTATAGACTGTATCAACTTTCCACTTACATGGTGTATTAATAAATATCTTTTAGAAGGGACATTAAAAATATCTAGAGTCATCCCAGTATATACTAAAAGGGAGAAAAACAACCCAGCAACTGTTGTCCAATCTAACTAGTACCTGTCTTTGCTAAGGTGTTAGAATTAGTTATGTACAAACAGTATGTAGCTACATTGAAAAAGCTAATATACTTAACAACTCCCAGTTTGGTTTCCAGAAAGGCAGATCAACCATAGATGCTAGAAAGTCTAGTAAAAAAAGTACTCACTGCCTTCGTGGCAAAACACTTCACTCAGACCTCCTTTTGCGATTTGAGTAAGGCATTCAACTGCATAGACCATTCTTATTTGCTAAGTTGTTGTTGTTGTTTTCTAGTGCCTTGCATATGGCAATGAAGCCATTAGCATTCGTGCTTTCCAACACTTTTGAACTGTAGCTTCTTTTGATCTTAATGCTTCACAGGTCTTCAAGTGGTCTTCGTTCATTTCTGCTGGATCGTTACACAGGACACATATTGGTGAAGCTGAGATACCTATTCTGTAGAGATGACTTGCTAAGCAGTTGTGATTTGTCAGTAGTCGGAAGGCTGCAACAGCTGTTTTCCTTGGTCTCTGGGGGATTATATCTGGGTTGGAAAGTAGTGTAATCCATTTTTTATATTTGGCATTTGTTTCTATTTCTTGTAGGTATGAATGACAAAATTTTTTAATGATCAAGCGTTTTATTGAGGAATATGAGAAATTGAATTTAGACTTTTGTTTTATTGTTGTGCCTTTCTTTGCAAGTGAGTCTGCAGCTTCATTCCTCATGACTCCACAGTGTGCTGGAATCCATTGGAGATGAACAGTCTTATTAACTTTTTGGAGTTGTGTTAACATTTTGTAGCATTCTCTAATTTTTGTTGACTTCTTTGTAGTATTTGAACATATTCCCTGAATTGCAGCTTTAGAATCTGAAAGAATTACTGCCTTGTTAAATTTATTTAAGGGAAGATTTAATAATTGTCGGAGAGCAATGTGTATAGTCTCTATTTCTCCATCATAATTTGTTGTGTCTCTGCCAACAGAATGATAAAAGGAAAAATGTGGATTTAATCTGTGTTACCTTTTCTAGGAAACTACTATGAGTTTTAAGGATTGAAGGGGGGAGGTTCTCTTCTGTCCATTTAGAGTTTGGCAGTCGTAACATTTTCTCGTGTTGGAGCAATGCTTGTTCTTCTATTTTTGTTGTTATTGATGGGGTCCATGTTAAGGCAAGCATGGCATCAATAGGTGTGGATTTAACTGCTCCAGTGATTAGGCGAAGAGCCTGATTTTGTATTTGTTCAAGTTTATTGATGTTAGCATTTGCTGCTGTTATTAAAGCTTCAGAACAGTACAAGAGGTTTGGTTTAACATACATTTTGTATGTTGTGTTAAGGACTCTCCTTGAGCAGCCCCATTTAGCACCAGCTAACCTTTTCAGGATTTGCAGTTCCTTTTCAACCATTTTGAGATGTTTGTTATATGTTTTTTCCAACTTAGCTTTCTGTCGAAAGTGATGCCTAAGTATTTGGCATCATCAACTGCTTTGAGTGGTTTACCATTATAATTTATGTTAAGATTAACCGGTTTGTATTTTAGTGTAAATAATTCATAATTTGTTTTTTCCACATTGATAGTCATGAGGTTTTTGGAGCTCCATTCATGTACATTGTTTAGGGCTGTTTCTATTCTGTCTTTAATTAATACAGTTTTTTTTGGAGAGCCTGGAGTCCAAATGACTACATCGTCAGCAAATAAAGCAATTTTGGTTTCTAAAGCTTTTATTATTGATGGAAGATCATTTATATATATGTTAAAGAGTGTTGTGCTCAGAACAGCAGCTTGTGGAAGTCCTTGGTGTGTTTGTTTATATTTGGAAATGTATGTATTATATTTTGTAGCACAAAATCTTTGTGAAATAAACTGAGTTATCCATTTAAGCATGTTACTTTTCACACCTATTAATTGCAACTTCTCAATTAATTTGTTTCTCCAGACTGAGTCATATACTGATTTAAAATCAATGAATACTGCTAAGGTATCCTCCTTTCTATTGAAAGCTTCCTTGATGTCTTGGCTTAGTAGGAGTACATTTTCACTTGTACTATGATTCTGTCTGAAGCCGGTCTGTGAACTATTAATTAAGTTGTGATATTCTAGGAACCAGTTAAGTCTAGATGCCACCATTCTTTCCATCACTTTTGGAATAGCACTGGTCAAAGATATTGGCCTGAAACTATTAATATTGTTTGAGGGTTTGTTTTTCTTTAAAATCAGGATCATAATGGCTTTTTTCCAGTTGGAAGGCACAGTCATTCTCCAACACGTGTTATACAGTTTAAGTAGGATCTCTTTTCCTTTCCTGCCAAGGTGTTTAATAAACTCTGGGTGGATCTTGTCAGGTCCTGGAGATTTTTTGTTCTGTAATTGTTCTATTGCTAAATGCAGTTCTGTTTCGTTAAACTCCTGAATAAAAATATCATTTCGTATACCTTTTGGCTTATTAGTTTCTCTGATAGTTTTTTGGATAGCCTCATCTTGTTTTTTATACGCTTGGGGTATTCTTTGTGACTGAGCATAAAACTTGTTAAGGGATTCTGCTATTTCCCTATCTGTAGTTAAGCTTTTGTTATTTCATTAGCTCTTGTTTTTAGGCTGGGACATGTCTCCTGCATTCCATTGTAGAATTCTTAAAGTATTGGAATTGTTGTGATGAAATTTGCCTAAAGATGTCCCCACCCGGAGATACGATTTGGGACAGTTTTAACTCCGGAATATTTATCTTTAGGACTTATACTCATGTATGTGGCTTTCATGTAACTGTTTTCTTAACGGGCACGAGTTTTACATTGTGGCAGTTGCATCACCCAACTTAAACCCCCATTTTGCAAGGGGGACCACACCTATCGTTGGTCAACGGGTCCATCGGACCTAGCCGGGAGGACTAAATAGGTGGTATTTAGATCCACCGACCTTCCCCTCATGTGCCTCTGAGGGACGCTGTTGTGCTGTGATAGGCCAGCACATATGTAAATGGCATTTCCTCCATTTTAGATGAAACAGTTATACTGGTGTGATTCGGACCCAGAGCCTCATCTGTGAAAAGCAGGGTGCACCACGGGCAGGATGAGGATGGGAATTGGGTAGGAGAGGCTATAGGAGGTGCATCACTACCCCTTACACCCCCTTATTTGCTAAGTAAATTAAAATATTACGGTGTTCACAGTACAGCCTTGGAATTATTTAAATCCTATCTTGAATCCCGCAAGCAAATTGTATGTGTAGGCAAGGAGAAATCTTATGCTGCTGAATTAAAATATGGTGTCTCCCAGGGTTCTGTTCTCGGGCTTGTGTTATTTGCACTAATGATCAATGATTTGCCATCTTTTGTATCTAGTCACACCATATTATATGCAGATGATACCAATTTTCTTGATACTAATCCTGATTTACATACACTTAGAGTTATTGTGGAAAATACACATTCCAAAGCAGATATCTGGTTTTGTACTAATGAGTTTCTACTGAATGAAGCCAAAACTCAACACATGTTATTTAGCTTAAGAAATACGCCTACAGACCTGTACTCAGCAAATGTTAAATTTCTTGACATAGTCATGGATAATAAACTAAATTGGGAACCGCAAATCAAACACATTACTGCAAAACTTTTCAGAGTAATATATCTTATTAGGAATCTAAAGAGATGTGTACCAGGTAAATATGTAAAATCAGCATATTTTGCATTCTTTCAGAGCATAATATCTTATGGTATTCCACTCTGGGGAAATTGCAGTCATATAACAGAAGTTCTGTTATTATAGAAGAAAGCTGTTTGAATAATGTCAGACTCACAAATGCTATCACATTGTAAATCATTATTTATGAAGTTAAAATTATTGACTGTGATCAACTTAAGTATATAAATATATATATAATATACTGCTGTACACAAAAAATAATTTATCCACTCAGCAACATGTCTGACAATCATTCATATAATACCAGAAAAAATTCAATGATTAATGTACCCTATCATAGACTGGCTAAATCTGGCAACAGCTATGAAGTACTAGCAATTAAACTGTACAATCAGTTATCAAGAATGACACAATCACCAATGACACTATTCAAATGTAAATTGTATGATTGGCTTGTGGCAATACAGTTTTATTCTTTGCAAGAATACCTTGAGTGTAAAAATATTATATAGTTGTTTCTGTTATATGCAATTGACCTGTTGTGTGTTATTGTTAGGTAATGCTGGATTTCTGACAATGAAGTCATTAATCCTCTTGCTCTCCAATATTTTTCACCGATGGATGGGACACTAGAAGTGGCCGGGCATATTTGAAGGTGGTCTTGGTGCATTTCCTCTTGCACATCACATAAACGACAGAGTGGTAAACAATATATCCCAATTCTGTTCAAATGTTTTGCCAGACAATCATGTCCTGTAATCAACCTGAAGGTTACAACTGCTGTTTTTCAAGGATACTCAGGAATTACTGTTTGAATGTTTGGTAGTTCCATCTTTTATTTTTTGATTTTTCATAGTAATATTGGCAATAATTTTTTTAAATTCAGAGTTGACTAATCTTTTAGCTGCATAAAATGGTAGGTTAACTATAGATTTCTGTACACTGCTGGTACCCTTTTTTACAAGAAAATCAGCTTTGTCATTACCACTCAGTCCACAGTGAGCTGGTATCCATTGGAAGACTAGGTGTTTTTGAAGTGCTATTAGATGGGTAAAGATTTTCCAACATTCTATAATTGTTTGGTTTTTTGGTGGCAATTTGGAAGTAATTGCTATAATTGCTGTCCGGGAATCTGAGAGAATAACTGCCTGATGAAAATGTGAAATTCTGTACAAAAGATTTTGTAGGGCCATTCAAATTGCTTCAATTTCTCCATCAAAGTTTGTAGTTCCATAACTTAAAGATTTGTAATAGGAAAAGAGGTGACATGTGACTCCAGCCCCTGTTCCATCTCGGTTTGATATCAATGATCCATCAGTATAAATATGGAGCCATTCATGTTCCGGAAATCTAGTATGGATTGTCTCTAATGCCAATAATTTTAGAACACTAGTTGGAGTATCACTTTTCTTAACTTCTTTTGTCAGATGTAAATAATATGTGATGTATAATGTATGTGTCGGATTGACTTTATGTATGAAGTTTTCCTTCGAATATATTCTTTTTGATATCTTGAATTTTGGAAAGAAAGCTCTCCTGAGTCTTTAGTGTATATGTAAAATTTCTTTTGTACCATGCATTGAATGGGAGTCTGATCAACATTTTGTGTTGAATAAGAGCCGCTTTTTGTATTTCATATTCAATGGGGCATTGGTTGGTTAGTATTTCCGTAGCTGGTATTGGTGTGGTTTTGATAGCACCTGTAATTAGTCTCACACTTTGGTTTTGAAAGATTTGATTTTTTTTATTGTATTTCCCGTTACAAGAGCCTTGCTGCAGTAAGTAAATGACATTATATATACATTGTATGTTGTGTTAAGAGTTGTTCTGGATCATCCCCACTTCATTCCTGTGACACATTTTAACAGTGAAAGGTGAATTTCTGCTCTTTGTTTTACATTTTCTATTTGTTTGGTCCCTGTAAGTTTGGAATCAAATGTAACTCCCTAATACTTTGCTTCCTTTGTTTCTGATAATTGTTGACACTCAACATTTAGTTTTATTTTTAGTGGCTTGTTTCTTAGTAAAAATTTGGTAGTTTGATTTTCTTGTATTAACAGTCATTAAATTTTCTTTGGCCTACTTTTGTATGTTCGTTAATGATTGTTGCATGGTTTTTTCTAGCTCTGTACGTTTGTTTTTTGGTTTTGAAGTCCACATTACTAAGTCATCAGCAAATAGTGCACACTTCAAACCTGATTATTGTGTTTGTTGTGGCAGATCATTAATAAATATATTAAAAAGTGTAGTGCTGAGCACTGTGCCTTGTGGTAACCCACAGTGTACTTGTTTATATTTAGATATATTTCTTCCATATCTGGTAGCAATAAAGCGTTGCATTAGGAAATGACATAGCCATGAAAACATTGGACCTTGTATCCCTATTTTTTTTCTTCCTTTAGTAGTTTTGTTCTGCATATAGAATCATATGCACTTTGGAAATCATTAAAAACTTATACACTATCTTCTTTTCTATTGAAGGAGTCTTTGATTTCTTGACTGAGAGGTAAGACCTGTTCATTTGTACAGTAGAGCTCTCTTAATCCAGCTTGACATGTGATTCTAGAAACCAATTTAACCTATTTGACACCATTTTTCCATCACTTTTGCTGTTATGCTAGTAAGAGGTATTGGTCTATAACTTTTTATTTGTGATGCTGTTTTATCTTTCTTCTAGAGTAGGACAATTATTGCTTTTCACCAGTCAGCAGGTACGGTGGTTTTCCAGGATAGATTGTAGAGTTTTAATAATTGTTGTTTTGTTGTTTTTCCAAGGTTTTTTATGAACTCTGGATGTATGTTATCTGGTCCAGGAGACCTTTTGTTTTTTTATATTATTAATTGCAATGTTCAGTTCTTGTATACTAAAATTTTGAAAAAAACATATTGTATTGAGTGTTAGGATCACATCCTCTTTCTTGTTTAAATCTTTCTTAAATAGTTTACATTCCTTTTTATTATTTCTGTAAGCATGATATTTATTGAATGTTTCAGCTATGACTGTATCATTTACTAATATTTTATCATTGTGTGCTATTGTTTTCTTTCCTGTCCTTGACAATGAACTTATGGGCTTTGTTAGCATCTGTCCTATAATCCATTTCTTCTAAGAAATTATTAAAGTGATTCTTTTTAGCTTTATTAATTTCTTTTTTTAGTGAGTCACATTTCTTTCACCATATTTGTGTATCCGATATGTTTTTTGTTTGTTTAGCTGTATTTCTAGCTATATCCCTTTGCTTTTTCAGTTCTTCTAACTGGGCATTCCAAAAGGGTTTGAAATTTTTAATTCTTCCACGGGGAACATGTTTTTTTTGCAGTTTCTAGGACCACTTTACAGAAATTTTTGTTCATATGATCTTGTTGGCCATGCAGCTGTGAGTTTGTTTGTTCTTTAAATTTATGTTCCAGTTCAGTTTTATATTTGTTCCAACCTACTTTTTTGAAGTTCCAATACAGATTCGTGTGATGATGACTGTTATTTGTATTCTCAAGTTTTATATCAGCAATTACTGCTCTGTGACCAGAACTTGGGTCTTCTATAACTTGTTTTTTTAATTTTTGAAACAATATCTGTTGTAGTTAACAACAGGTCTGGGTTACTGCCTGCTCAAGACCTTCCGAAATCCACATCCTCAGTTCCTTGCATTGCTTACACTTTCCGCAATTTCTTCGTCAGTCATGATGTGATAGCCAGGATCATCTTCATCTCCCAAGCCAGTCTTCTATGTCATCTACTGTGACAGTTTTCTCACCACCAACAACCAGTGTTTGGTGAAAGTCACTCAATTCAATTGCATTGGTGTCTAATTCAACACTGTCATCATACAAAGGTTTCTTCCAAGCATTAGTCAATCTAGAGTTCGAAATGTTGTTTATTTAAGATCATGGAGTTGAAATCATACAATTTCATATTCTGGAGTGTTTTTTCTTCACCGTCCAGAGGCTCCTCAACTTAGAAAACTTGAGACAGGAATTTCTTTCTGTACAGCCAATTTGCAGTGTTACACCTTGGTCCACTGGCTGTAGCAAGGAAGTTGTGTTAGGTGCCAAGACCACACACCCTCGGCACTATAGTTTCTTTGCATCTGGATGTGAAGGTGCATTATCTAATAGGATTGTGACTTTCACACCATTTTGGTTTTTATTACTTTCTCTACTACGTTTAGCAAAGTAGAGGAAGTACCTTATTCATCCCAAAAATTCGATGTCGAGATTTCACCAGAAATACATGTTTTGAGGCCCCTGAATAAAAAAAAGAGCATTTTTAGAAAAAGTTCCGTGTTTGTGTCTGTGTCTTTGGATAGCATAACTCAAAAACGAAAAGTCGGTTAAAAGTCAAAATTGGTATTTAAGGTTAATGCCTTTCAAGTATGCGACATGAAGATTTTGAAGAAAATTGCTCCACTGTAAACTACACTTTATGTGGAAAATGTTTCAAAAATTCATTGTTGCAGCAAAACTCCGGAAAAATTCCAAAGCGGCATTTCAAATTTGTTTTGGAATATCGTTAGTGTTGATGTAACCGAGGGGGATGGCTCAGGTGGTAACGTTTGTGGCCCGCACTCGGGAGGTCGCGGGTTCGGTCCCCGTGGGTTTTTCCGCGGCTTACCATGCCACTTAGGCGAATGCTTGGGTGTAACAACCTCTTCTCAACAGATTCCTTTCCCGCCATCATTCTTTCATGTGTGTATAGTAGAGTGCAATGTTCCGGTGAATGCGGACAGATAGCACAGTTGCTTGCGCTCTGAAACCCATTTCCTGGCCCTTCCTGGATGTTGCTGCCCAACCCACACACACACACACACACTTCGGTTGTGCACCAGGTGTCAATATCTGTCTGAGACTTCTGTGCGTCTCTGGGCTTCGCTGGCTCCGCTCTCTGACAAGCCTACGGTCTCACTTTGCCTAATCCCTTCCCCCGGGGGTGGGGGGGGGTGGTAGCACGCAATAGATTCATGTCGGGGCCGCAGTGCTTCGAGGTGCCCCCTGCGTTACTATACACACACTGCTGACGAACTTTACATTTTTTATGATCCTGAAAAGAAAAACCAATCGGTTCAATGGTTTTTTCAAATAAAACCTAAACCTACTAAAGTCCTAAAATATTGTAGTGCTAGTAAGAAGATGGGTGGTAGTTTTATTTACTTCCTCTACTACGTATAGTAGGTAGAGGAAGTATTGTGTCCCATTCCAAAATTTCATGCCCACATTTCACCGGAAATTATATTTTGAGGCCCCCTGAATATAAAAAAGCATTTTTAGAGAAAGGTCCGTGTGTGTTTGTGTGTGTGTCGGTGTGTCTTCTCAGTCTGTGGAGAGCATAACTCAAAAACGAAAAGTCGGCTAGGAACCAAACGGGGGAGCCTGCTCCTTGTGTGCGCTGTGTGGCAAGCGTTTATGCTTTTCCCTGGCGCACCTTCGGAACTCTCCACAACTGCCACTCAGTCTAGCAGAGGCCCGGGGACGATACACAAGTGACCCAAGGCATTTGTAACTATTTCTGAATGGTAAACTTCCAAATAACAGTTTAATAGTATAGTTATACAGTTGTCGTACATTTTCACAATCACCACCACCACCACCATCACCACCACCACCGTCACCATCACCACCACCATCACCACCACCATCACCACCACCATCACCACCACCACCGTCACCATCACCACCACCATCACCATCACCACCACCATCACCATCACCACCACCACCACCGTCACCATCACCATCACCATCACCACCACCATCACCACCACCATCACCATCACTACCATCACCACCACCGTCACCATCACCACCACCACCACCACCATCACCACCACCACCATCACCACCACCACCACCACCATCACCACCACCACCGTCACCATCACCACCACCATCACCACCACCATCACCACCACCACCATCACCACCACCACCGTCTCCATCACCATCACCATCACCACCACCATCACCACCACCACCGTCACCATCACCATCACCATCACCACCACCATCACCACCACCATCACCATCACTACCATCACCACCACCACCGTCACCATCACCACCACCACCACCATCACCACCACCACCGTCACCATCACCATCACCACCACCACCGTCACCACCACCACCACCACCATCACCACCACCACCATCACCACCACCATCACCACCACCACCACCGTCACCATCACCACCACCATCACCACCACCATCACCACCACCACCATCACCACCACCACCGTCACCATCACCATCACCACCACCATCACCACCACCACCGTCACCATCACCATCACCATCACCACCACCATCACCACCACCATCACCACCACCACCATCACCACCACCACCGTCACCATCACCACCACCGTCACCATCACCACCACCATCACCACCACCATCACCACCACCACCGTCACCATCACCATCACCACCACCATCACCACCACCACCGTCACTACCACCATCACCACCACCATCACCATCACCACCACCATCACCACCACCACCATCACCACCGCCGTCACCATCACCATCACCACCACCATCACCACCACCATCACCACCACCACCATCACCACCACCACCGTCACTACCACCACCGTCACTACCACCACCACCACCTCCACCACCACCACCATCACCACCACCACCACCGTCACTACCACCACCACCACCATCACCACCACCATCACCGTCACCACCACCATCACCACCACCATCACCACCACCACCATCACCACCACCATCACCACCACCACCATCACCACCACCACCATCACCACCACCACCGTCACCATCACCACCACCATCACCACCACCATCACCACCACCACCGTCACCATCACCATCACCATC
Organism: Tenodera sinensis; assembly: GCA_030765045.1. Classification (NCBI taxonomy): domain Eukaryota; kingdom Metazoa; phylum Arthropoda; class Insecta; order Mantodea; family Mantidae; genus Tenodera; species Tenodera sinensis. The sequence goes on from CM060964.1 coordinate 393,961,877, forward strand.
ACCACCACCATCACCACCACCACCGTCACTACCATCATCACCACCACCGTCACCATCACCATCACCACCACCACCACCATCACCACCACCATCACCACCACCACCATCACCACCACCGTCACCACCATCACCACCACCATCACCACCACCACCATCACCACCACCACCGTCACTACCACCACCACCACAACCTCCACCACCACCACCATCACCACCACCACCACCGTCACTACCACCACCACCATCACCACCACCATCACCGTCACCACCACCATCACCACCATCACCACCACCACCGTCACTACCACCACCACCACCTCCACCACCACCGCCACCACCACCGCCACCAACACCACCACCATCAATACCAACACCACCATCACCACCATCACATCCACCATCACCACCACCACCGACACCACCACCACCACGATCACCATCACCACCACCACCCGAACAGCGACCACCACCACCATCACCATCACCATCACTACCACCACCGCCACCACCACCATCACTACCACCACCGCCACCACCATCACCACCAGTACCACCAGCCCCACCACCACCACACCAACGCCACCACCACCGCCACCATCACCACCATCACCACCAGCACCACCACCATCACCAACGCCACTACCACCACCGCCACCACCACCACCGCCACCACCACCACCGCCACCACCACCGCCATCACCACCACCACCATCACCACCATCACCACCACCATCACCGCCACCAACTCCACCATCACCACCATCACCACTACCACCACCACTACCCCCACCACCACCACGACCAGCACCACGAAACCCACGACGACAACCACCACCACCACCATCACCACCATAAACACCACCACCATGACCACCACCATCACTACCGTCACCATCACAACCACCATCACCAACCACCATAACCACCATCACTACCACCACTATCACCACCACCATCATCACTATCACCATCACGATCACAACCATCACCACCATGATCAGCACTACCACCACTATCCCCACCAACATCACCACTACCACCACCATCACCACTGCCACCACCATCACCACTACCACCACCATCACCTCCACCACCATCACCACCACCACCACGACCATCACCACCACCATCACCACCATCACGATCACCACCATCACCATCACCACAACCACCATCACCACCATCACCACCAACAACACCACCATCACCACCATCACCACTACCACCACCACTACCCCCACCACCACCACGACCAGCACCACGAACCCCACCACGAAAACCACCACCACCACCATCACCACCACACACACCACCACCATGACCACCACCGCCATCACTACCGTCAGCATCACATCCACCATCACCAACCACCATAACCACAATCACCACCATCACTACCACCACTATCACCACCACCATCATCACTATTACCATCACGACCACAACCATCACCACCATGATCAGCACTATCACCACTATCACCACCAACATCACCACTACCACCACCATCACCACTGCCACCACCATCACCACTGCCACCACCATCAACACCACCATCACCACCACCACGGCCATCACCACCACCATCACCACCATCACGATCACCACCATCACCATCACCACCATCACCGCTACATCGCCCGCCTCGCTAGCGTGATAGTTTAGCGTGTCTGCCTCACGTTCAAGAGGTCGCGAGTTCGAATCTCGCTTAGGGTAAGTTATCCGGGTAAGCTTTTCTCCGAGGTTTTCCCTTAACCTGAGAAGACGAATGTCGGGTAACTTAAAGCTCCATGTACCTCGGGCTCATTTGAGCATCTTTTCACCCGTTTCATTCACTCACCGTCCGATATGACGCAATATTGGAGGACGTAAATTAAAAAAAATCACCGCTACGATGACCACCACCATCACCACCAACATCACCACCACCATAAACCACTACCACCAACATCACCACCACCACAACCACGAACACCACCATCACCATCACCACCACCACGACCACTACAACCACCATCACCACCAACACCACCATCACCACCATCACATCCACCACCACCACCATCACCAGCACCACTGCCACCACCACCACCATCATCACCACCACCGCCACCACCACCACCGCCACCACCACCCCTACCATCACCATCACCACCACCACCCGAACAGCGACCACCACCACTACCACCATCACCACCACCACCACCACCACCACCATCACCACCACCACCATCACTACCACCACCACCGCCACCAACATCACCACCAGCACCACCACTACCACCATCACCACCACCATAACCGCCGCATATACCACCACCACCGCCACCACCACCACCACAACCACCATCACCACCACCATCACCATCAACACCATCACCAACACCACCACCATCACCATCACCACCACCAACACCACCATCACCACCATTACCACTACCCCCACCACCACGACCAGCACCACGACCACGACAACCACCATCACCACTATCACCATCACCACCACAAACACCACCACCATGACCACCACCATCACTACCGTCACCACCACAACCACCATCACCAACCACCATAACCACAATCACAACCATCACTACCACCACTATCACCACCACCATCACCACTATCACCATCACGACCACAACCATCACCACCATGATCACCACTACCACCACCATCACCACCACCATCACCATCTCCACCAACATGACCATCACCACCACCATCACCACCAGCACCATCACCACTACCCCCGCCACTACTACTCGCACCACCGCCACCTTCACCACAACCACAGCCACAACCACCACTAACCCCACCACCAAAACCCCTACCGCCAACTCCACCACCACAACCACCACCAACATAACCACCACTAACCCTACCACCACCACGACCACCACCACCACAACCACCACCACCATGACCACCGCCACCACGACCATCACCACCACCACCATCACCACCATCACGATCACCACCATCACCACTGCGACCACCACCACCATCACCACCATCACCACCACCAACATAAACCACTACCACCACCACCATCACCACCACCACAACCACCACCACGACCACAACCACCACCACGACCACCACCACAACCATCACCACCAACACCACCATCACCACCATCACATCCACCACCACAGCCACCGTCACCACCACCACCACCGCCGCCACCACCACCCCCACCATCACCATTACCACCACCCAAACAGCGAACACCACCACCATCACCACCACCACCATCACCACCACGACAATCACTAGCACCACCATGGCCACCACCATCACCATCACCAGCAACACCACCTCCACCACCACCACCACCACCGCCACCACCATCACCACCACCACGATCACAACCATCACCAACACCATCACCATCACCAACACCATCACCATCACCACCAACTCCAACTCCATCACAGCTACCACCAACATCATCACCAGTACCTCTACCACCACCACCAGCACCACCACTACCCCCAACACCACCAAAAAAGCACCACCACAACCACCACGATCCCCACCACCACAACCACAAACCACCACCACCACCATCACCATCACCACTACCACCAGCACCATCAGCACCACCACATCACTACCATCACCACCATCACCATCATCACCACCATCACCATCACCACCATCATCACTACCACCACAATCACCGCTACCATCACCATCATCACTATCACCACCACCATCACGACCACCACCTTCTCCACCATGATCACCACTACCACCATTATCACCACCATTATTACCCCTACCACCACCATCACCACTATCACCACCACCATGACCACCACAACCATCTCCTCCAGCATCACGAACACCATGACCACCACCATGACCACCACAACCATCATCACCACTGCCACCGCCATCACCACCAGTACCACCACCATCACCACGATCATCACCACTACCACCACCATCACCACTAGTACCACCAGCATCACCACCAGCAACACCAGCATCACCACCAGCACCACCACTAGCCCCACCACCAGCATCACCACCATCACCACTATCACCACCATCACCACCATCACCACCATCCCCACTACCACCACAACCACCACAACCACCGCCACAACCATCACCACTAACCCCACCACCACTACCCCTACCACCACCTCCACCACCACAACCACCACAACCACCACCACCACCACCCCCACCACCACTACGCCACCATCACCACCACGACCATCACCACGACCACCACAGAGACCACCACCACGACCCTCACGACCACCATCACGACACCCACCACCACAACCACCACCATAACCACCACCATCACCACCATCACCACCTCCATCACCACGATCATCACTACCACCATCACCACCACCATCACCAACATCAGTATCACAAGCATCACGACCATCACCACCAGTATCACCACTACCACCACTATCACCACCACCACCATCATCGCCTGCCTCGATAGCGTGATGGTTAGCTTGTCTGCTTCACGTACAAGAGGTCGCGAGTTTGAATCTCGCTTAGGGTAAGTTATCCCGGTAAGGTTTTTTCCGAGGTTTTCCCTTATCCTGAGAAGACGAATGTCGGGTCTTAAAGCTCTATGGACCTCGGACTCATTTGGGCACCATTTCACCCATTTCATTCAGCGTAAGAAATGACGCAATGTTGGAGGACGTTAATTAAAAAAAAACCACCATCATCACCACTACCACCACCATCACCACCACCACCATGACCACCACCACCATCACCTCTATCACCATCACTACCACCATCAATACCACCACCATCACCACCACCATCACCACCAACAGTATCACCACCACCATCACACCACCACCACCACTATCACCATCACCACCATCATCACCACTACCATTACCAGCACCACCGTCACATTCATCAACATTAACACCACCATCATCACCACCATCGTCATCACCACTATCACCACCATCACCACCACCCCCACTACTACTACCTGCACCACCGCCATCTTCACCACCACCACAACCACAGCCACAACCACCACCACTAACCCCACCACCACAACCCCTAATACCACCTCCACCACCACAACCACCACCAGCATAACCACCACTACTACCAACACCCCCATCACCACTACCCCTACCATCACAACGACCACCACCACGACCACCAGCACGACCCCCACGGCCACCACCACGACCACCACCACCAAAACCACCACCACCACCGCCAACGCCACCACCACCACTGCCACCACCACCACCCCCACCATCACCATCACCACCACCCGAACAGCGACCACCACCACCATCACCACCACCACCATCACTACCACCACCGTCCCCACCATCACCACCAGCACCACCGCTACCACCATCACCACCATCACCGCCGCCACCACCACCATTACCACCGCCACCACCACCATCACCACCATCTCCACCACCACAATCACGACCATCACTATCACCATCACCACCACCATCATCACCAGCACCACCATCACCACCACCAACACCAACATCACCACCAACACCACTACCGCCACCACTACCCCCACCACCACCACGACCAGCACCACGATCACGACCACCACAACCACCACCATCACCATCACCACCTAAAACACTATCACCATAACCACCACCACCATCACTACCGTCAGCATCACAACTAATACCACCAACCACCATAACCACCATCACCACCATCATCACTACCACCACTATCACCACTACCATCATCACTATCACCAACACGACCACAACCATCACCACCATGATCAGCACTACCACCACTATCACCACCACCATCATCACCACTACCACCACCATCACCACCACCACCACCACCATGACCATCACCACCACCATCACCACCATCACCACTACCCCCACCACTACTACCCACACCACCGCCACCTTCACCACCACCAAAACCCCAACCACCACCTCCACCACAACCACCACTAACATAACCACCACTGCCACCACAACCCCCACCACCACTACCCCTACCATCACCACGACCACCACCACGATCCCCACGGCCACCACCACGACCACCAACACCACAACCACCAACACCATGACCACCAACACCATGACCACCACCACCATGACCATCACCACCACCACCATCACCACCAGCACGATCACCACCATCACCATCACCACCATCACCACTACGACCACCACCACCATCATTACCACTACAACCACCATCACGACCATCACCACTAACATGACCACCACAACCATCACCTCCACCACCATCACCACCATCACCACCACCCCCACTACTACTACCCGCACCACCGCCACCTTCACCACCACCAAAACCCCAACCACCACCTCCACCACCACAACCACCACCAACATAACCACCACTGCCACCACAACCCCCACCACCACTACCCCTACCATCACCACGACCACCACCACGACCACCACCACGACCACCACCACGATTCCCACGGCCACCACCACGACCACCACCACCACAACCACCAACACCATGACCACCACCATGACCATCACCACCACCACCATCACCACCAGCACGATCACCACCATCACCATCACCACCATCACCACTACGACCACCACCACCACCATCATTACCACTACAACCACCATCACGACCATCACCACTACCATGACCACCACAACCATCACCTCCACCACCATCACAAACACCATCACCACCACCATGTCCACCACAACCATCATCACCACTGCCACCAACATCACCACCACTACCACCACCATCATCTCCACTACCACCACCATCACCACTAACCCACCACCACCAGCATCACCACCATCACCACTACCAGCAGCACCATCAGCACCACCATCACCACCACCGCCACTACCACCACTACCACGACCACCACTACTACCACCACCACCGCCACCACCACCAGTACCAAGACCACCACTACTACCACCACCACCGCCACCAGCGCCACTACCACGACCGCCACCACTACCACCACCACCACCACCACTACCACGACCACCACTACTACCACTACCACCACCACTACCACTATCACCACTACCACGACAACCACCACCACTACCACTACCGCCCAACTACCACCACCACTACCACTACCTCCACCACTACCACCACCACCACCACTACTACCACCACCACCGCCACCAGCGCCACTACCACGACCGCCACCACTACCACCACCACCGCCACCACCACCACTACCACGACCACCACTACTACCACTACCACCACCACTACCACTATCACCACTACTACCACTACCACCACCACTACCACTACCGCCCAACTACCACCACCACTACCACTACCTCCACCACTACCACCACCACCACCACTACTACCACCACCATCGCCACCATCACCATCACTACCACCACCACCACTACTACCATTACCACCGCCACCACTACCACCACCACTACCACTACCTAACCACCACCGCCACCACCACCAACACCACTACCACGACCACCACCACTACCACCACTACCGCCACCACCACCACTACCACGACCACCACTACTACCACTACCACCACCGCCGCCACCACCACTACCACAACCACCACCACCACCGCTACCACTGCCACCACCACTACCAATACCACCACGACCATCACCATCACCACCACCACTACCACCACCACCACTACCACTACCACCACCACTACTACCACCACCACTACCACTACCACCACCACTACCACCACCACCACTACTACCACTACCACCACCACCGCCACCATCACCATCATTACCACGACCGCCACTACTACCACTACCACCACCACCACTACCACCACCACTACCACTACCACCACCGCCACCACCACCACCAACGCCACTACCACGACCACCACCACTACCACCACCACCACCGCCACCACCACCACCAACGCCAATACCACGACCACCACCACTACCACCACCGCCACCACCACTACCACCAACGCCACTACCACGACCACCACCACTACCACCACCACCACCACCACTACCACCAACGCCACTACCACGACCACCACCACTACCACCACCACCAACGCCACTACCACGACCACCACCACTACCACCACCACTACCACCAACGCCACTACCACGACCACCACCACAACCACCACCACCACCAACGCCACTACCACGACCACCTCCACTACCACCACCACCAACGCCACTACCACGACCACCACCACTACCACTACCACGACCACCACCACCACCACTACCACTACCACCACCACCGCCACCACCACCACCACCAACGCCACTACCACGACCACCACCACCACCAACGCCACTACCACGACCACCACCACTACCACCACCACCACCACTACCACGACCACCACTACTACCACTACCAGAATAAAAGATAGATTTTATAGAATAAAAGATAGGTAAACGGTTGTAGCCTATGAAGTAATGCCGAGAGGTAGTTCCACAGAGCTGCAATGATATGCTGGAGGGATTTTAGTGGGCGGGAGTCTCACAGTTGCCAGTGAGACTGGCCTGCATGATGCATTTCCCCTCCAAGGAAAAAAAAAACTACCACTACCACCACCGCCGCCACCACCACCACCACCACTACCACTACCACCACCACTACTACCACCACCACTACCACTACCACCACCACCACTACCACTACCACCACCACTACCACTACCACCACCACCACCACTACCACTACTACCACCACCACGACCACCACCACTACCACTACCAAAAACCACCGCCACAACCACTACCACGACCACTACCACCACCACTACCACCACCACTACCACCACCACCACCACTACCACCACCACCACCACTACTACCACCACCACTACCACTTCCACCACCACCACCACTACCACCACCACCGCCACCACCACTACCACGACCACCACCACCACCACTACCACTACCACCACTACCGCCACCACCACTACCACTTCCACCACCACCACCACTACCACTACCACCACCACCACCACCACTACTACCACCACCACCACTACCACTTCCACCACCACCACCACTACCACTACCACCACCACCGCCACCACCACTACCACGACCACCACCACCACTACCACTACCACCACTTCCACCACCACCACTACCACTACCACCACCACCACCGCCACCACCACTACCACGACCACCACCACCACTACCACTACCACCACTACCGCCACCACCACCACTACCGCCACTACCACCACCACTACCGCCACTACCGTCAATCAAACAAGGCCAATTGTGTCGCAGGTTCTGTTTGTCTGGGCGTAATTCCACTAATTTCATCCATCTTCTCTGACTATAATAGTTGAAAGGAGCATTAGACTTAAAAGGAAAGAAAATGTAAGGGTTAGTTGGCTGTTGCCGTTGTCACATTGCAGAAACGTACTGTGCTCTTTGGTAGCGCGATTTTTGGTTGGGTTGAAACGTCCTTATTTAGCTGTGTGACGCCGTCTATATTGCTGAGGTCGCAGATAAGGGGCAGAGAGTAAGTATGCTTTGCCTATATAGTAACAACTACGGATAGCAGTTATATGAAGATGCATATCTTTTCTCTGTTGCCAGAAAGTATGCTCAATTGGTATCTGGGTGAATTACTAAGTTTCTAACAATTTAAATACGATTTTAATGTGCATATAATGGAACATTTTGCACGTTTTGTTAATGTGCATAATATTTCTGTATTTTTCAAGTTATGCTGCATATTTGCTTTTTTACATAGAAAATTTAAAATGTTTACTTATTTCTTGTGCGTTTGCTGCACATACTACCTGGCAAAGCCATTAAGGGTATCGGAAAGAATGTGAAACTACCCAGATGTTTATGTGAGCTTATCGCATAAACATGGCTAGATAGAGTATGTACACTCCGTTAAGATACAATCGTATCTTCAGGACAGCAACGTCTGAAATATCAGCAGGAGCAAGATATCATCTATTTGTGTTTTATCACTGACTATACGCAAAGTTACTATTATTTCGCTCTTCTAATAAACAATATAAGAAGTGATCGTAGCGCTCGATAATCCAGGTCGACACGCCTTAACGCTTTGCCAGATATAGTCTGATTTTTACTTTCTGTACAGTTAAGTAGAAGGAAGTATTGTATTCCACCCAAAAATTCGATGTCAAGATTTCACCGGAAATATATGTTTTGAGACCCCCTGAATCCAAAAAAGCATTTTTAGAAAAAGGTCCGCTTATGTGTCTGTGTGTGCCTGTCAGTCTGTGGACAGCATAGTTCAAAAACGAAAAGTCGGTTAAAAACCAAAGTTGGTATTTAGGTTTAATGTCTTTCAAGAATGCTACACGAAGATTTTGAAGAAAATAGCCCCATCTTAAACTACCCTTTACATGGAAAAGTTTTCGAAAGTTATGATTTTCTTGAAAATGGCTCTAACGATTTTGATTAAAATGTCATATGTTTGAGATATTTTGATGACAAATTAAATGTATATCTTGAATCTTTATTTTTGTGTCCTAATAATGGTTTTAATTTAAAAGGTGAGTCAATAACACTGAACAACACTTACATTTATAATTTTCCGGAGCGCGTTTCTGAGGTTAACTTCCTCCATTATCACCCAGACAATAACTGGGTTTCCAGGGTGCGGATGGCGATGCCTCTTCTGGTAACGGTCCAAGGAACTTGCTGAAAATATCTTTCAAGTCCGCACCCAATTATTGGAAACCCAGTTATTGTCCGGTTGACAATTGAGGAAAGTTAACCTCCGAAACGCGTTCCGGAAAATTATATATGTAAGTGTTGTTTAGTGTTATTAATTGACTCACCTTTTAAATTAAATTGATTATAACAACACTGTTTTCAAACTTCTAAGAAAGGAATATAGTATCTTTGATGTTTGAAAGCAGCAGGTTTTTTATGGAGTAATGGTTTACTGGTGCTAGCTGAATGTTGTATTCCTTGAACACTTTTTGCTTTCTCTCCTGTTAAGTAGAAGGAAGTATTGTATTCCACCAAAAAATTCGGTGTCGAGATTTCACCGGAAATATGTTTTGAAGCCCCCTGAATAAAAAAAAAAACATTTTCGGAAAAAGGTCCGTGTGTGTCCGTGTGTGTGTGTGCGTGCGTGCGTGTGTGTCTGTGTGCCTGTCAGTCTGTGGACAGCATAATTCAAAAACGAAAAGTCGGTTATAAACCAAAGTTGGTATTTAAGTTTAATGTTCTTCAAGGATGCGACACGACGATTTTGAAGAAAATAGGCCCACCCTAAACTACCCTTTACATGGAAAAGCTTTCGAAGATTTTGATTTCCTTGGAAATGGTTCTAACGATTTTGATTAAAATGCCATATGGTTGAGATATTTTTAAGACAAAATGAAATGTATATTTTGAATTTCTGGCTATGGCCTATGTAGTCCTGTTTAGTCCGGATGAGTTTTGAATAACTTGTAAACCGTAAGAGATAGAAAAAATCTTACTGTACAAGAAATGTAGAGCTTGCTAAAATACACGATTTATGTCGCAATAAGTTTTTTGTAGATTGAACCATTTCGGAGATATTCCTTGTTTTGTGTGTCAGTTTCGAAAAACTTAGAACTTTCGTGCAATGGAACATCGTTGTTCATTTTTATATGTTAAGCGTGCAAAGAGAACGGGATATCAAAGATTTAAAACATTTGACTATCGCACAAAGCCTACTATATTCCCATATTCCCCTTGTACCTACAAGGAAATAAGCAATAAGATAATTTGTACAAATGTTTATCTTAACTAACACGAAGAAGATTTGGGAATAAGAGTTTGTAAGAATGGTTAGTACAAGAGTAGAGAAAGTCATGTGAGTGCAACACATCAGATTTTTTGAACTTATCAAAGGCCGTTGGATGATATATGAATTTTTTAATGTGATTATCTTTTCTGCTGCTGTGACAATTGTAGTTTCTTTTAGTAATTTTTTCTTTTCTGCTCGTTTTACCTTTTTATCTACTAATTCTTTGGGGAAGCCGTTTTTCTGTGCTATTTCAATTATTTTGTAATATTCTGTTTTGTGTTCTTCTGCTGAAAGAGGGATGTTCACCAATCTGTGTGTTAAACTATCGAGAATTGCTTGTTTGTGGCTTCTTGGATTATAACTATTAGCTTTTATGTAATTGTCCGTCTGCGTGGGTTCTCTCTGAATAACGAAGTTTATTCTATCCTTGTTTATTACTATTTTTAGATCTAAAATGGTAATTGATCATCTTTTTCCACTTCCACTGTGAAATTTATGCTTTTTTGCTATATGTTTAGAAGTTTTAATGCAACACTGATGTGTCTTTTTGGAACTATTGCAAATATGCCATCTACATATCGCTGCCAGAGTTTGAACATCCGCGGGAAACCTTTTGTGATCCTTATTTCTAATGAACTCATGTAAATATCTGCCAAGAACGGTGAAAGAGGTTTGACCATTGCTAAACCTCAAGTTTGACGGAAATGCTTTGTTTGGAACTGGAAGAAATTTTGTTCTGTGCATAGTTTGGTGAGTTCTATATATTCTGCAATTTTTGATGATGACATTCCAAGTGATTTGAGCCAATTTTTTATCAATGATGGGAAGAAACATCAGAAGAAGCATTGCCATCCGCACCATGGAAACCCAATTACTGTACGGTTGATAATGGAGGAAAGTTAACCTCCGAAAGGCGTTCCGGAAAATGTCCCCTGAAACGGGCCATATTGCTACTATAGCATTAGAAGTTAGACGTACCGTTTCTGCCAATTGGTACACAAACGTCTGTTTATCTTTCAAAATGTTGATGAAGAACGTCCAAAATGAAACATAATTTTACATCTTGACCATGTATTGTCGCATACACCAAAACTAACAAATGAGTATCTGGATGCCCAAAGGTCAGCAACATGAACCCTCCAGCGGAGTGCAACATGAGTTTGAGGATTTGAAGCTTTATATACATAATTTTTATACTCTTTTGACATATTTATAGCTTTGTTTCAATTTTGGCTTTTGCTACTGTTTTGTACATTTATATAATATTCTTTCTTTAGTAATAATTTTGTTTTTCGTTGAAACTTATATCTGGCTATTGTCATGAACTGCTTTTTTAAGGGCGCTGATGACCACAAAGTTGAGCGCCCTTAAACCTACAACAACAATCCAGCATACCGCCCCGACCTAGCCTAGCTCCTTGTAATTTCTTCTTGTTTCCAAAAGGAGAAAATGCATGGAAATACTTCTTCGTTATGGATAAGGAGTGGCATCATTGCTTCAAACACTGATTTCATCAAATTGAAACGTGTACTGATGTCAAAGAGGAATATTTTGAATAAAAAAAAAAAACAACAAAATGATTTACATTATTTGAAATTAATCATTTTTTCATCCTTGAAAAATGTACAGTGTCGCCCTGGTACATGCACACAAAGGTTTTCTGGGTATAATACCTATTAGCAGAGATTTCAACAGATTGCGTTAAATGTTACATGGAAATCAGGACTGACAAACGTTACTCAGCAGGTGTGAACACATTCCCCTACTTCCCCTCTCTTCGTGGCCACAAAAACGGGAAAACAAAGCGAAAACCAGTTATGACTAAAGCGCGCTACTGTTGCTATGGAAGGGGGAACTCCTGTCTTCACACCTGCGGAGTAATGTTCATCAGCCGTAACGAAGATGGAAAATGAAATATTTTATTTATTGTATGCCGTAGGTACGCTTATGTCAATGATGCTCAACCTGGGACAAATGTTCGAGTACATGGCGGGCCCGTACGTGAGCTATAGGGATCTTGCTCTGATGTCGGCCGCCTTCCCAGCGATGTTCATGCCAGAGTCGCCCATGTTTTACGTTATGAATAAGCGTCTTAGATCTGCCCAGATAGCTCTCTCCGAACTACGTGGACGCTCTGCATCTCAAGTTGACACGGTACGTGCCTTTTATTCTTAATAATTTAAGTTAGTGGTGTTTTTTAATATTATACGAAAGTAAAATACAGAATGATTATCCGGACTTGTGGGCCGTGGTCTAGTGGAAAATCTCTTTCCAGACGTTTCGTTCAAAGCTGCGTCGAACATCCTCAGCGGTGTGACCGTAGTACTCTGCTACTCTAGGTGACGACTGATACGGAGCGGTTTGGTTCACGTTTAGCTTGTGTGGGTGTATGACGATTGGTCTGGTCTTTATTGGTTTGTTTGCTGTGTGGGATGATTACTGTGGATTGTTGTCGATCAGCTAGCATTTATTGTGGCTCAAGCTGTTGATGGCGTATGATGGCATAACGTGAATAACTGCTGAGTAATTAAATGTTAAAGTTTACATTTCGAAATTTAAATGAAAAAATAATGATTTTAAACTTTAAAATTTATTTTTATCCAAACTAATAACAAGATTAAGAAATTATCTCATCAATTTGGTGACATTCTATTACAGAACATAACTGAAAATTATTAAGCTTTTCAAATCAAAATTGCATCATGGGGAACCATTTATACAAATACTAAAATAGTGTAATAAAATATTAATACGTTAGCAACTAATCTGACTAAATGTATAAAATTTAGCACATTTACTCCTTACTATACAGTGATTGTGTTAAAATTCCAAATTAATCCAATCAAAATTGTAGATTTTCAAAATTTCACAGATGGGTATCCTTAAGACGGAATATACAGTGACTAATTTCGTTATGCTTCCATAACATCCTGAGATTTGAAAACTGAAACAGCTTTCCTGCCATTCTTATGGCTTTATGGAGCTTGTTCCTCTGCCATCTGTAGACACTTATTAATATAGTGTTTGACTGATTGTAGAAATTTGGTTTCAGGAGCTCCACAGAACCTTATCGCATGTGTCCAGGGAAAGGAGCGAAAAGTGCAAGATAAAGCATCTGGTACGCCACAAGGGTCCCAGGAGAGCGATGTTGATCGTATTGGGATTATTTCCTGTGCAGCATCTAAGTGGAGTCAAAGTCAGATATACTCTCTCCCGAGGTTGCACATATCTCAGGCAGTGGCCTCGTTCGTGTGCGGATTTTTCACCGACAGGACCGGAAGACGCCCCTTGTTGAAGCTTTCTACGACCGGTTGTGGTATTAGCTGGAATCCTTACCTTTCTCCATAGTCTCCAAGTATCGCTCGAGAATGTGGAATGACTGCCAATCGCCGGCATCATTGGGTACTTCGTCATGGACCATTGGCATTTGTTGTGGAAGGTGAACTGTTCATTCCAAATATGAACGGTTTAGCATTGTCACTCTGTTTTGTGTACATAGGAATTTTAGACTTCATAATAACCAAGACGTTTCCGCATCTACAGGATTTGTGGGGACAGTATGTACTTTTCTGGATATTCGCTGCAGTGACGTTCGCAGGAACGATCTTTGTGTATTTTTGTGTACCGGAAACATAAGGAAAAACGCTCTCAGATATAGTGGATGAAATGAAAGGTCCAGAATACCAGTCGATCCGTCCACATCGACCCACTCATGAGGAACCTCCTGAAGCTCAGGAAACCGACGAACCTCCTAAATGACTGTTTTTGATGCTTCTTACCCCTCTGTCTCTGTTGTTCCTTATCCTTGAAATGTAAATGTCTAGTGATGTAATGTTCTCGCATGGTAACTCTAAAATGACCTATGTTAAGCCAACAAAATGTTTCACAATGTACTGGTGCTGTATTTATAAATTATATGAGGTGATGTTCATGAGCTTTTGACTCTTTTGTTATCTCGGGTCGTAGTACTGGATGGAATGAACATACACTCGGGATTAACTTTAGTGAAATATTTTATTCGCACCTTCTTGTTAACAGTATTTAAATCGTATTACAGTAGTAAGTCTTTTATTTCAGTGGATCGACTTCCCTAGCATCGCCGTGATTTAATGTCTGAAAATTTAGCGATATTTCGCTAAATGTGTTTTCTATCACTTTACACTTGGTCTGTTTTACGTCCTTTTATTTAATCGCACACTTCGTATTCACTAACTTATTAAAGTTAGCTAATATTTAACTTATTTTACACAAATTAACGATCTTTAAACACTTAGTAAATTTACTTTCACTATTTCATGACGCGTACACATAAAAATGCGTCCATCTACAAAAAAAAAAAAAAATATTTTCTTATTTAACGACGCTGTCAACTGCCAGGATCACATCAGCGTCGCCGGTGTGCCGGAATTTCGTCCCGCAGGAGTTCTTTTACATGCCAGTAAATCTACTGACATGGAGCTGTCGTTTTTAAGCACACTTAAAAACCATCGGCCAGGGCCGGGTTTGAACCCGCGATCTTGGGAACAGTAGGCCAGCGTCTAACCAACTGAGCCACCCAGACCGACATCTACACCAAAGACACAGACGTTAATGACTAGACAATTGGCGCCGCATTACACTTCTTTTTGTGTACATCCGCGTATGCGTCCATCAAATAGTTCCCGCATTGTTAGGGAAGTGATCCTTAGCCATTCTCCCTTCGCTTTCAATATTGAACACATATAATTCTTTTATTTATACGTATATATTAAAATTAAATATGGAAATATTTATGACGTCTTTAAACAAACTTAATTGTTTGTAACAATGAACGATAGCAACACGTTTTCATCATTTACCCAACTCATACCAACATCAAAAACAAATTACACTCTTAACAAATATTCACATAAACGATTTTCTTTTGGGGTCTTACAATATCCTGTCTCAATATCTAAGCATTTTAAGTAAGCAGACACAAAAACATCTACTTAGAAGCTTATGAAGGTTGGTAACTAACCCTTACAGCTGTGATAGTACCTACCAATGTATCCATTTCTACAGCAGGAGAGACTTGTTGATGTTTCTATTAGAGCTCCAGTTCTTATATATTGACACTACCATTGTCACTAGGTTAATATTTACAGACTTATTGTAAGTTTGTTTTATGTTATGGAAATTTTGAAGTTATTAACAGTGAAGCAACAGAGTCTAAAATAAGAACAAATTAGCTCTGGAAAATCTTGCAATATTACTAAGATAAGTGACGCTTTTAGTTTCTAATTTGTTCTTATTTTAGATTTGTTTTATGTATTCATCATCCACTGTTTTTCTCTTCTTGGTGACATTCAAGGCAGTGGCGGCTCGTGCACATTTGTTTAGAGGAGGAAAGAATTTAACTGCATAAAATTATGAAACCTTAAATAATAATTCATGCATTTGTAAGGGTAAAATGCAATACCTTTTATTGATAGAAGAATTCTGCCCTTCGCTGTTTCGCTGTCGCAAAATCTTCCATTACTCTATCATGCCATTTTGGATCTTTTTCCAGCTGCAACAACAAGTCTTTTTCGATAGACATAAGAGCAAGAGAACATAGTCTGTCTTGACCCATAGTGTTTCTACAGTAAGTTTTTATTCTTTTCAGTGTAGAAGAGCTTCTTTCAACACTTGCTGTCGACACAGGTATCGTAAAAATTAAGCATGCCAATTTGTAGACGTTGGGAAGACTTCCTTAACGAACAGAACTTTTAACTCCTGGACTTTGATACAGTTCTGCTGCAAATAACGGTTGTTGTAAAACACCACAAGTTCGTTTTTAAGCAACTCACTATCAAATTGTTCCAGGAAACAGTTAAAAAAGGATGAAAATTCAGCATCTGGGAACGTCTTGGAAAAATATTCAAATTTTGAAGCGTCGAGCAAATTAATAAATAATAATTTCTTCAGATCTTCGAACCTGACTTCCAACTGCGTTGCTAGCGTATCGATTATGTTGAAATAATACTGGCAGAAATTAATTTTCGGATCAACAGCTGCAAGGCGCCTTTTCTTAATTTTAAGGAACTCGTCACCAGTTTCATTAGCAGCCGTTTTGAAGTGTCCATTATTATAGGCTGCGTCGTTTCTAGATTTATGCAGGAAAGGAACCATTTAAAGAACTCTCCTACAGCAGAAATCAATATCGTTGGTTTTAACCTGGAGTATATTGAAAAGAATGGCAGTTTTCGAAAATACTCCACTGAAAACCGAAAGCAAGAAGTTGAATTAAAAGTCTTCCAATAGACGAATGTAGTCATTTGCTTCTCTAATTGTAGCATCATCCCAGTTTTTTGTTTCTTCCAGCATTTCGAAAAACATTGGCAGAAGACCTTCCCTGAGCAATTTTACAGATTCTACCAAACGAGATTTGAAGTTCCATCTGGTTTGAGCATCTTTAGGCAGTCGAAGTTTGGTCATATTGGTAAAAGCCTCCATTCGTTTTGAGGATTGATGAAAAAATGCGGGCAAACCACTGATACTAGCAAAGAAGACCCTGCACTGAGCAATGCTACTACAGCTATGTGATAGCACAAGATTAAGCCTGCGTGCATGACAGTGTACAAATAATGCCTGCTTTGCTTTCTGCTTGATCTTCGTCTGCAAGCCGTTTAGTTCTCCGGCCATAACAGCAGTGCCATCATAAGACTGCGCAACAAGTTTTCTGCCATAATTCAATGACTCTAACTGCTGATCCAGTAATTTGTATAGGGCATTGGCTGTTCTATCTCCACTAACACTGTGGAAACCAAAAAATCGCTCTTGAATGTAGCCACATGGATCTACATATCTTAAAATTATTGATCACTGCTCTGAGAGACACGTCCGAAGTTTCATCAGCCTCCACTGCAAAGAAGGCAGCTTTATGAATTTCATCCTCTATTTCTTTCCTTACAAGGCCTGCAACAGATTCAATTAAATCATTTTGAATGGTTTTTGACAAACCGATGAATGCTTTAGAATTATTTAAATGTGTCTGAAGTACTTCGTCGCGTTTCATTAATTACTTGAAAAGCTCGCGGTAGTTCCCTTGATTTGATGATAATTCACTTTCATCGTGTCCTCTGAAAGCTAGTTCTTGCCTTCCTAACACACACACGATATCCACTAAACTTGATAATACTGTGACTTTGGTGGGTGTAAAGTAAAGAAGACAGATGCAGTCGGGATAATGAAACACTTTTATTTCCGTAAACAGTAACTTTGTACACTCGTTGCAACAGCAAGAAAGTCTTTACCGATTCACCAACAGCACGGCTCCGAATTAGTAACACAAAAACTGTCCCTTCTCACACTTTACCGCTATTTATATCTCCCAGGCACTATTCTGGAAACTTCAGGAAAGTTCAGTTATTATTGCGGTGAAATACAAAGCAGAAAATTCCAGAAGTCTCTATCCCTTTCTTTCTTTCGGCAAGCGCCCCAACAATGCGGCCATTCTCTGTCTCTTCCCTTCGGCTCCTTTGCGGTAGTGCCGACAATAATGCGATGGGCGACACTGCTCCCTCCTCAAGGCTGGTCGTCCCGAACAGCGCCATCGTACCGGGCTAGACGATCCAGGTGTACCACTAACATCTTTCCTCGGGGCACCTTCTGGATGCGGTAGACTACGTCGTTAATCCTCTTTACCACTCGATACGGTCCTTGCCACAGTTCTTGAAGTTTTGGGCAGCGTCCCTTGGTCCGGGTAGGGCGGTACAACCAGACCATGTCACCTTGCTGGAATCCTCGGCTATTGGCTTGCCTGTCGTACCGGGTCTTCATGCAGTCGTTCGCCATCTGGATGTTCTGACGAGCCATCTCGTGCATGTCGTGGAGATGGTCTACTAGATTCTCCACATACTCGGTTGCCCGCTGTTTCGCTTCCGGGGGGCTCCCAAAAGCCAGGTCTCACAAGGGAGGCGTAGCTCTCGGCCGAACATTAGGCTTGCTGGAGTCATCCCGGTGGTGTCGTGTGTCGACGAACGGTAGGCCAGGAAGAACAGTGGTACCTTGAGGTTCCAGTCTCGCTGGGTCAGGTGCTCCTCAGGTGCTCCTCTAGGGTCTTGATGTATCTCTCGACCATGCCGTCCGACTGTGGATGTAGGGGTGTTGTGCGGGTCTTGTCCACCCCAAGTCTTTCCAATGCCTCCTTCATTAGGTGCGACTCAAAATTGGTGCCCTGGTCGCTGTGGAGCTCTAACGGGACCCCAAAACGGCAGAACAGCTGTTCCACGCGGCAGTCTGTAATCGTCTTCGCCTCTTGGTTCGGGATGGCATACACCTCCGTCCACTTGGTGAAGTAGTCCACAGCTACCATCAGGTACTTGTTGCCTCGACGGACACTGGGAATGGTCCAGCTATGTCGACGGCGATGTGTTCGAAGGGCGCTCCGACGTTGTACTGCTGCATGCCTCCCCGGCTCCTAGTCTGGGGGCCGCGACTCTCCGCGCACACGTGACATTGACGGCACCAGTTCTCAGCGTCTGCTCGGAGCCTCAGCCAGTAGTAGCGCTGTCGGAGTTCGTTGATCGTCCGGTTTGCTCCTAGGTGCCCACCCGAGGTACCGGCATGCACTTCCTCCAAGACTTCCGGGACCTTACTTCGGGGAAGTACCAACTGCTCTTTCTGGGTCTTGCCATCAGGTGATTCCCATACCCGGAACAGCACGCCCTCTTTGGTCTTCAACGAGTCCCATTGGTCCCAGTACGACTTGTATGTAGAGCTTCTGGGTGCGATGTCCTCCCAGGTTGGTCTCGTCCCTGCCTGTACTTCTCTCAAGAGTGGCCCCAAGTCGGCATCCGCCAGCTGCTCCCTCCTCAGACCCGCGCTATCCCATCCATCCGCAGGCACTGCCGTGACCACTCTGACAGCTGCGGTACGCTCCTTCTCTTCCACTCTTGCGCATTGGCCGCACTCTTCTGGGCAGGGTCTTCGGGACATAGCGTCTGCGTTGCCGTGGCTCTTCCCTCTGCGATGTTTGGAGGTGAAGTCGTACTCCTGCAACCTCTGGACCCAACGGGCTGTCTGGCCCTCCAGGTTTCTAAAGCTAAGTAGCCAGGTTAGAGCGGAGTGGTCTGTCCTCAGGTGGAATGACTGACCGTACAGGTACTTGTGGAAGTGCTCCAAGGTCTTCACTACCGCCAGTAGTTCTCGTCGGGTGACGCAGTAGTTCTTCTCTGCCTTGGACAACGTCTTGCTGTAGTAGGCTATCACCCGCTCGTGGCCGTTCTGGACTTGGGATAGGACGCCTCCAATGCAATGGTCGCTGGTGTCGGTGTCCACAATGAAGGCGTCGCCTGGTTGTGGGAATCCCAAAATAGGAGCACTGCAGAGCGTCCTCTTCAGCTGCCGGAAAGCGCCGTTCACACATAAGGTCGATGTTCTTCCGTCAGGCGATTGAGGGGTTTGGCGATGCTGGAGAAACCCTTTATGAAGCGGCGGTAATAACTGCACAATCCAAGGAAACTGCGCAGTTCTCGCTTATCCTTTGGGCGAGGCCAATCTCTCACGGCCTGTGTCTTCTCCGGATCCGTGGCCACTCCGGTTGGTGAGACTATGTGGCCCAAGTAGTTGACTTCCCTGCGGAAGAGCTGGCACTTCTTGGCGTTCAGCTTCAAGCCGGTCGCCTGCAGTCTCTGTAGCACCCTGGTCAGTTTGTCAAGATGGTCTTCGAATGTCTTGCGGACGATGATGATGTCGTCCAGGTATAACAGGCAGCCGTCATAAATCAAACCTCTCATTACTGACTCCATGAGGCGTTGGAAGGTAGCTGGTGCGTTGCAGAGACCAAAGGGCATACCTGTGAACTGCCAAAGCCCTTGGCCTGTCGAGAATGCGGTCTTCTCCTTGTCTCTCGGGTGTAGAGCCACCTGCCAGTAACCCGATTTCAGGTCCAGGGTTGAGAACCACTGCGCACCAGCAAGAGTGTCCAGGGTGTCGTCAATCCGGGGTAAGGGGAAGCAGTCCTTCCTGGTGACAGCGTTCAGCTTCCTGTAATCTACGCAGAAGCGTAGCTCGCCATTCTTTTTCTTTACCAGAACTACAGGGGAACACCAAGGACTGTCAGACTCTTCGATCACTCCCTTGGTTCTCATGTCCTCCAGCATGTCTCGTACCACCGCTTGTTTAGCCAACGGAACGCGTCTAGGTGGTTGCCGAATAGGCCGGGCGTCTCCGGTGTCGATGTGGTGAAGCACTCGGTCCGTGCGGCCGTAATCACTGCTGCCTTGGCTGAAGACGCACTGATATCGTCTCAGCAGTTGTTGGACCTTCTCTCTCTGTTCAGCGGTCAGGTGGTCGGCCGCCCTCTCCAGTAAGCCTTCCAGCCGGGGCCCCAGGTGTTGCGTCGGCACCGGCTCCTGGGTCTTGTCTATTGGTGTTACGCTGACCACGGGCTCGCACGCCCCCAACTCCGTCCCGGCCTGGACGTCGTGATCGGTGTCTGTTGGGTTGAGCAGTCTCACCGGCACCTCCTCTCGGCACGGTAACAATGTCCCGGCTACACAGAGCCCGTGCACATGCGTCTTCCGGTCCAGCAGCATGTTCTTCTTGCGCTGGCCTTCCAGTCGCGCCGTCACTACCATCTCGCTTCTCGCGGGGACAACTACGTCTTCCCTGAGAATGACCCTGCAGATTCCAAGGCGTTCTTCGGGGCGCCGGAGCATTTCTTCCTCTCCCTTAAGCCGCAGAACCTTCTTGCCGATGTCGACCGTCGCCTCGTGGCTCCTGAGGGCATCCAGTCCCAGTATCACCTCCTCAGCCACCTCCGTGACGAACACCCACAAACGCAAGACACTTCTCCCCAAGGTCAACTGCAGCAGGGCCTCCCTCTCCACAGGCAAGGTGTCACCCGTTGCCATCACTAGTTGGTACGGTCAGCTCGGTTTTCTCGACGGGAAGCCCCTGGCTACGTCAGGTCTGATGACAGTCACGGCTGCTCCAGTGTCAACAAGCACGCGGCACGGCTTCCCTCTCACCCAACCGTCCGAGATGAGGCTGTCATCCATCCGTCGGCTGACGGCGCGCAGTGTCACTCGAGGGTTGATGGTGATGGCCCCGCGCCACGCCGGCCATTACTCGTTTTCCGGCTGCTCTTCTTGGTGCCGGCAGTCTCTGATCAGGTGTCCCGACTGGCCACACCCCCAACACACGCCACCTGGTCTTCGTCGGCGTCCCTGGACTGGTCTGCGGTCTTCATCGTAGCGGACACTCCTTGTCTTCGAGGTCGGGGTAGCCGTCTTCACTTTTACCGAAGATTGTTAATTTTAGTGCAATGTCGAGATGCTCTCGAGATTTTTCATGCCTCTGAATTCCTCGGCCCAGATTCTTAACATCACTGAATCCACCAAAGGTCCAAACATCCTTCGAGTTGGAGAACAAAACACAAGAGAATTTGCCTTTTTTCACATACGAAGGCACACATGAGTCCAGGCAATTATGAGGTTGGTCGTCCCTTCTGTATAACAATTATTTGTTCCTGTAATGTGAGTCTTTTAAATTCTCCGAAAACTAAAACACTTTCATTGTCAGTCATTGTGCAATGTTATAACAAATTAAAAGAGCGAAACTTCACCGTCTTACTCGCGCGTTGGAAGAAACACATTAGAACATTACTGAAAAAGGAGCAGCAACTAAATACGTGACTGAAAGCTTTACGATGCACAATGATCAACATATTCATGATGGGAAAAGATCTGTTAATAGATCTGGTTGAAAATAAAATCACTAGATGGCAGCAATAGCATTAATACCTTTGCCGGTTCCAACTCTCGCGCCTCAGAACCGCAACGCTCCAGTCTTCTGGGACTTAGCGCAGGCGCAGTTCGAGAGGAGGAACTCCTCCTCAGCTGTTCATAGGCTGCATTAAAAATCTGTTTCTCTCTCTGGCCGCTGTAGCGCTATGTTCTATGCACATTTACTGTGGGAGTGGAGGAAAGAGATAAGTTTCCTCTGCTGCGCGGACACTCGTAAGGTATCACGTGGTATAAACCGTGCGAAGTATTAACCAGCATACCCTAATATAATAGCTTCGAATTCGAAATTTGTTCAATATTGCTTGAATTTTAAGATTAATATAGCATTTATAAATTCATAAAAAATTTGAGGAGGATGTTCCTCCCTTCCCTCCTCTGAGAAGCCGCCACTGATTCAAGGAAGTATCCAGTTTTACATAAGATAATGTTACTTTATTGACATTTATCCTAGGTTTGAATGCCACGCCCCGATTTAATCAGGAGGTTTCTTTCTCTTGCTCTTTTTGCCGAATATTCTACTTACTTTCACAAGACGTGCATTTTCTCACTGGAGTATCAGTAAAGCAATGAAGAAGCAGCAGTGGGCAGCCTCCAATGACCCTCCATTCGTTTTGTGACTATAAGTCACCAGATATTGACTCCTGAATTGCAACGGTTCCAGCGCACGGTCTCTGTAGCTGCTATTAATGCAAGTACCCGGGCGACCGAACTCCGCTCGGATTTTCTTTTCCTTTTTTTTTTTAATCGTCTTTTCTTTCTTTTTTCTTTTTTTTTGGGGGGGGGGGAGAAGATACTTATTTAGATAAACTTGAAATCAAAATGTTAACTAAATATAAATTTTCATCCTAATTGTTGGAGTCGTTTCCGTGACGAGACCTTTAATATCCTGGCTTGTTTGTTGAAGCAGAGAAATTATGGCCAAAATAAGTTTTAGAGTAATTGTGACTGTTACGCGTAAAATCGCGTTTTTCAGCAACGATACCTATGCAGATAAACTTATACGCAAAACCCTATCTGAATACATTTCATCGAAATCGTTAGAGCAGTTCCCAAGTTGTGGGGAATATACATATGTACAAGAATTGCTCATTTAAATATATATTGTGTTAAGATGAGTAGATTATTGCGCAGAGTTCTACACAGCAAGTAGAATTCAATATAATACAGGACTCTGTGCGATATATTGCAAGATGTTCACTAGCACATATGTACAAGAATTACTCATTTAAATATATATTGTGTTAAGATGAGTAGATTATTGCGCAGAGTTCTACACAGCAAGTAGAATTCAATACAATACAGGACTCTGTGCGATATATTGCAGGATGTTCACTAGGACATATGTACAAGACTTGCTCATTTAAATATATATTGTGTTAAGATGAGTAGATTATTGCGCAGAGTTCTACACAGCAAGTAGAATTCAATATAATACAGGACTCTGTGCGATATATTGCAGGATGTTCACTAGGACGCCATCCGGCGGCAAGTTCTCATGAAACCATTTGCACTATGGCTGGCAGGGTATGTGCTGTATTTTGCTGCAATAATTATGAGATCTAGAAGGATTCTAAGGCTTTTTGTTGATTTCTTCGTGACAGGAAATTGTAAGTTTTTCTGGTTTTATTTTCTGAATGACACGTACTAAATACATTAACTTACATTGAAATTGAAATTTGCCACAAGTTTTTCAGGTCTTGCCACTGGGGTCACTGCTATCACTTTGTCTCAACATTGTGAATGGAACGAGTGTCATGAATTATATAGTCTATGGTATTTGTCAGGAGCATAGCTTTGAGGGATTAGTACGCTGAGCATTCCCTTATTTTTCTGTCTTTATTTATATTTAGTTTGTTTTGTAATAGCTTTAACACCGGACAGTTATTTTATAGAATCATTTAGCACTGATTTTTTTATAAATCATTCTGTTGAGCAGCTATATTTAGCTAAAACAGCAAACACAAAATTTACAAGTCAATCTATTCCATTCTAAAACAGCCTGTATGCTGAGATGACTGTCTGCATGTTATATGGCTAGGACACCCATTGCCAAGGGGGGGGGCGGGGTGCAGGGGGGCCATGGACTCCCTTGGAATTAATAACTTAATATGCAATCAATTACTCACTATTAGACTATTATTTTAAATTTAATGTAAAGAAAAATTTGTATTTAGCTCAAATTAATATGGTTATCCACAACAAATAGCATAACTTTTGAGAACAAAATAATGAATTAATATTGTTTGATTGCAAACTTCCAACATGTGCCCCCCACATCCTAGAAAAAAGTCTGCCGACGCCCATGATTGAGTTGCCTTGGTTTATCACTAAATTGCAACATTTATCAGTACTGGATGCACTGGAGTTGTTGTTGTGTTTAATGCCCGCTTTTACTACTATGGCATCGCAGGCGGTGACACTGATGTTACATGGAATGAAGATGGAGCACCGGTGGAATGAGATGGCGGGGGAAACCGGAGCACCCGGAGAAAACCCGCCCTGACGCCGCTTCGTCCACCACGAATACCACATGCGGGTCCCTGGGATCGAACCCGGGCCGCCTAGGTGGTAGGCGAGCGCGCTAACCGCTCGGCCACAGCGCCGCCCGGATGCACTGGAGCAGAACTATCACACAATAATGACTTGGTCATCATGATCATGTGACTTTTTCCCCACAGGGGTTTGTGGAAGACAGTAAGTGCCTCACTTCCCTGATAATCTTCAGGAACTTTGCCACTGCATTACAACTACCTTGGCTATAGTCAACACTAATATGGGAGATGGATATTTGCCTCATAAGCAAGGGCAAATGAGCATTTATAAGGTTTAACAAGAAAGCAACAAACTTCAGAGTGTTCCTCTTTCTTTTAGTGTAATGTTTCATTATTCATTGTGTAGTTTAGTAGTAAAGAATTTTTAAAATGTTTCACACACTTCTGAATAACCCTATAGAATAATCATTTATTAGACTTTTTGGAGTGAAATAAATATCAGAATAAAGTGAACTTAAACATAAAGCAGCATCTAACAACACTTTGCTTCATTTACAGAACTAACTGTAATATTTCAATGTTCACGTTCTAACAATTTATTTGTCTTTTAGGGACTGATCTGCAAAATGGTCTATAATACACAGCTATAAATGTGAGCTGACTATTGTTCAATAGAAAATGCTTGGTATTTAAAAGTTATTATGATTGCAGTCTTATAAATATAAACATGAAATTACTGCAAATAAATCTAATTGTTACATCCCGTGTACATACATTTATGGGAATATTTCATAATTAGAAAGGAGTTTTGCATGGCTTACTTTCTTTGTTCTGCTCAAAATTCATGCACTGCCTTAAAATTTATGTCAATGTTAGGTACAACTTATGCTTCCAAACAGATGTTTTCAATTATGAATTTAAATAAAAGTAAAAGCAGGATGCTGCCTTAGAGGCAGTACTGCGAATTTCTAACACCAAATCTATTGTACCAAACATTATTAGTTGCTGCAAATCCATGTCAAAAATCAACCTAAATGGTAAATGTACTCAATGGTAGCCAAAATATGTGTTGAGAATAAATGGTGTGTTTATAAAATTGTCAATAATTATTGTTTTGGTAAGCTGCTTGATGACCTGCCCATTCAAGCATCAATGCAAGGCTCACCCCACTACAGATACTTTGGCTACTGCTACCACAATACCTTCTTGATGCTGTCTCTATCACTTCACCCTCCACCACCTCAGCATCGGTGCCACTGTCACTGGCAGCACCTCAGTGCTAACTGCATTGAATGACAGACACGGGCAGTTGAGAGCATAATGGCACAGACTCATGAATGGATCGTCCTCCATGATTGAGGTTTCTTTCCCAGGTTTTTCTCAGTCCTCATTAGTGGAAAATGCTATTGAGGTATCCTAAACTCAAACTTGGAACATTTACTCTCAAAATTCCTTTGCTAGTTATCAATTCATGTAACATCATGTATACCAGTGTTGTATATAGTAAAAGCAAGCAACTGTTGAGAACAGTGACATCAAACTGGGCTTGTTATGCCAAGGAATAGAGCATTTCAATTAGTGTGTCATAAAACATTGGGTTTTTCATTTACATCTGTAATCACAAAGTTTAAATAATAACATCTATCAGAAAAATACAAAATACTTAAATATTTAAACTTGAAATAAGCTGTCTCAGATCAATGTGCTTGGTGAAGCTACAAGGAAATAGCAGGCAGGCAAAGGAATATACAAGGGATCATGCATAATGGTGCAAATGCTAACAATGAACTACAGGAATAAACAAAAGTAAAAATAAAATGCAAAGTAATAGCAGAATTTGCTTTGTTACTCAAAAACAGTCTGTAATGGTATAAAGAAACAAAATGCCAATAAAATTAAGCAAATAAATATTTAGTGTTAAGTATTAGACTCGAAACATAAGACTTGAAAATAAATGATTTTGCAAAACATTTGCTACAGTAATCATCTTTATCATCTGAATTATCTGGACCATGCAACTGGAACTGCAAATAAAAAAACAAAAGAAATTACAAAAATACTATATAGCATTATATAAAAAACCAAGATGATATGACAGCAGATATTCTCAACACATTCTACATAGTACCTTTTCCTTTTAATATGCACATAATATTTTAAATCATGCATTTTCACAAGCAATTATGCATTTGGATTAACATGTATGACTTATACTGTAAACTGCATAGATGTTCAAACAAAGCCAAATTGCTACAAGAATTAATTTCTATTATGGTGTACTTTAGCTGGTATTTATTTCTCTAATGGCAATTTCACCAAATCCCTTTAAATTTTGTATTAATCTGCCTTTGAAACTCTTGTGCTTCACCAAGACATTTTTGCATATGTTATGGATCCATTTGCTGAAGAAACATACTTAAAATATAGTGCATGAAATCTTTCATAAGCTGAAATATTAGACACTCCTATATAGGGTTACCAGACATCCAGATTTTCCAGACATGCCCCACATTTTAACCATTTGTCCGGCATCTGGGAGGAATTTTTGAATAGTCTCTAATGCCCTACATTTTCAGAAATAAGCAGTGATTGTTAGAAACTGAATTGGAAACTGGGAAAACAGAAATGAATAAGTGGTTATTGGCCACAACTGCAACTTGCTATGGCAACAGAGCTACACTGGCTACAGTCAAACGCCATACTCATGCATAGTAACATTGAATGAGAGATTGTCAGTGCAATATTTGCACTCTGCGACAAAGAGTTGGTAATGCTAATGTTGATAGGATATTTTCATTAATAAGAGCATAGTGGACAGATGAAAGAAACAGATTCAGTTAGAGGTATTGTTTTAGTGAAGCACGATTTTAAAAATTTGAATTTTGTAGAATTTCTTGATTATATTGCAGATAAACTAGATTGTTTGCACGACACTACTTCCTCAGAGAAGTATAATTCACTCTTCATGATTATATTTTGTACTGCATTTTTCAGGATATTAAGAAAGTGTAAGTGTATATGCCTAAGGGTATATATTATAAATAACATCTAAATTATTAATTTACACTATTTTTGCATTGATCAACAATGTCCTACATTTTTACTATTGTGCCCTACATTTTCATAAAATAATCTGGTAACCCTATTCCTACATGTATTGCAAAACCTCACGATCACCTCCACAATAACAATGATGGTGTTAATATGGGGTGTGGTGATCCCTTATGGCTTCACAGGCCTTACAGAGCTATGGTATGCTCAACCATTCCTCAGGACGAGCATTTCCGAGGTCAGAAAGTATCCTCGATGAAGGCTGGTGCATCCCAGGCATGCTCTGTAGCAGTGCTGTCCAACTTTCTTATGTGTTCGGGAACATTTAACTCATGTCTAGGAGACACAGGCACCATCACAACCACCGTTAGGGCAAGTACCCTTCTTTTGAGAGGAAAAAGAGAAAATACTGGTTAGGGAAGTAATGAATACATTTTAGATGTAGGAAACATACTTCATAGGTATTTACTGGGAAGCTATTCAGAAGAAAATAGTTTTGTCCTGAAATTTGAATTAATACTTGAATCACCAGTGTAAAAATTTCCTTATGAAGGGCACCAAAAAATACATCATGGGCACCGCGTTGGACAGTGCTGATCTATAGGGTTCATACCCGGCGATATCGCTGGCCAGCCTATGCACTGGATATCTTCCTCCACCAGTTGGGCTCTGTGCATTAAGATGAAGTGTTGACCAACTGCACCTCTGAAAAGTCACAGTACCTCATCTCTGTACCTTTACCTCAACAAAACAAATTGGAGTTTATTACTACAGTTAAAGTATTAGGATACCAAACTTTCAAGAATACCTCACCTTTAAATTCTGAGAAATGTCTGCGTGAAACAACAGAACACTTTGAAAGTCCTGGGATGCAGGCCTAACAATGCTCTTGAACACTTTTACAGCTATTGTTCATTCTCAGCTGGATTATGGAGCTCTTGCATAAGCACAGCACAAGTATGGTTCCTTTCATCATCACATCTACTGACACAGCAGTGAGATAAACTTCACATATTACAACTCACGGGTTTCTGATACAGTGTCATGGCATCTTCATCATCCTGTAATTGATACCCACATTTGTATAGCGGCAAAATCACACACATCCATGGAAACATGTTGAACGCTATAAGAGAAGCTTATGCCCACTCTGTTCACATTTTCACAGATGGTTCAGGGGCTGCTCTGTAACCTACCTAGATCATATTATATTGTATCCTCTTCCAATTGATTTCACAGTTTTCTCTTGTAAACGTTCTGCATTTTAGAAGCTAAGGAAACTAAATTTGTAATTTGCACTGTATTTGAATAAGCTAGTAACAGTGATGTGAATCTATATTATTGTAAAATTGAGTCGGTGTTGAAACACTTAACATCACTTACATGTACAGGTTCTTCATTTAAAACCGAATGGGCACACAGCATTTCGCCTGTGCATGACTGGGTGTGTCACAGGCAGCTTTGCTCCTACATAAACTCTGCATGTAAAGCATGTATAATGCTCTTACCTTATAGAAGATGCTGGAAATGTCATCCACCATCAGCTAAACAAGCATTATATCGGGAGAATACATTCTAATTCTCTTCACCAGATGTCATCACATTTACAAAACAATGGCTTGTTGGAAACTGGCAGAGAAACAGGCCCACACCCACTGGGGTGCACTGCAACTCCACAAGTACTTACAAACCTATTTGCAAACCCTGACATGGCAACCAAGTAAAGGAAAAACAGCTTATCAGCAGGTTCCAAGAATTTACAATGGCTGACATTACACTAAACTGCAGTGGACATAATATTAAAAAGCAGCATTACCAACCTACCCAATAAAAACATTATTTCTAACCTCAAATATCACAGGGTTAAAGTAATATGCTTTCAAATGATAATAATGCTTGAACACCCTTACTGTACAGCACATGATGAATTACTGACCTTTGGCAAATCTTGTTGTGCAACAACACCTTTGGATAAAATCACTAACGCAAGCTAAATATTGTAATATATTTAATGCACTGCTATGTTGCAAATACGAAAATAATAATAACTGTAACTATAACTGCATTTAATGTTCTAAAACAATTCAAGACAAAACCACGCACACACAAGTAAGACAATAGCATGCACAAATTAATACGGTATCTAAACAGAATCTTGTTTTAAAATCTATCTGTTGCCTTCCCTGCAAAAGGTTAAAAAATAATGGTTTCTGTGGCAACATTATAGGTGCAGTAACACCAACTATGGCCGTAGTTTTACCATGGTTATATTTTACAAACAGTTGGTGGTACTAATGCAACCTAACAGATGGAGTATCACCAAATATAACCAGACCATGACATAATATGGGGAAAATGTCACAGTTGGTTTTTGAGCTATTTCAATAAGGTGTTTCACGTAAAGCACTCTCTTGATTAGGGATAGGTCACAGCAAACTGACACATTCCTGCCTGATCCTCCACTCTGCCACTCACCATTAAACACACTCTACTTGGACTGTTCCTTACACAACAACTGGAGAAAAGGGCTACATTCAGAGCTCTACATCATTCTTCCATGCTAAAAAATACAGTACAGTTTCTTATTGATTCAAGTTTATTAAAATTTAATGACAACCTTTATTTGTATTAATCAACACGTTTATTGCTTTATTGTTATTGTTTACTGTTCTGTATTGTATAGATTATGTAAGGTTGTAATAAGTCTTAATTGCTGGAGCAACAGAAAGTAATATATAACAAATAAATAAAGAATAAATAAATGTAAACTATATAGCGTTCCACTCTTAGAAGACAGTATGGAGTTAAATGGGACATCTCTGTCTCTATCTAGCGCATACAAGTTGCCATTAGCCGCGCCCTTTTCTACCCTCGCGCTGTTGCCAGATTCCTAATAGCATGGTATAAATATTAATTTGTTATAAATTTTAGATTTGAACACATCATCCTATGCAGAATGTTTTTCTCTATCAGGTTGTATCTTTTTTAGAGTCATTATACATTTCTATAGGCCCAAATTTCTTCAGAAAACGTTTTTTTCAATAGAAGTCCGATATTTGCTGTTTCTACACTCATCACGCACTAACAAACTAACTGCTAGAATACATCTATATTTTTTTCTTAGGTAGAGTAAACCATAGTGCTACTACCTGCCCACTTTGAATTCTGTATGTTTACCCAGTTAAGTGTTATAATTTTTAAAATGAAATGTTTTTGGAAAATTTTATATCTGTGCACTGCAAAAGTTACGCAGTGTGAAACTTTTTTGTTATTGAGTTTACATCAGGGAACCAGCTAGAACAAATGTTGAGGAAGGTTGGAGAAAGTTTTTAAAATCAACCAAAAGGCAGTAACCTCTTTCTTTTATCCAGTAAGGCAAACAAAAGGTATTCATCTATTCAGCGTCAGGCCTGATACAGAAGATAGTATAAGGAGCAACACTAACATTAGTTCGAAAGAAGCTGTGTGTGTAACTGTGAGCTGTTATTGCATTATTTGTTTAAT
The DNA here is from genome assembly GCA_030765045.1 of Tenodera sinensis. Lineage (NCBI taxonomy): Eukaryota > Metazoa > Arthropoda > Insecta > Mantodea > Mantidae > Tenodera > Tenodera sinensis. The sequence goes on from CM060964.1 coordinate 393,994,449, forward strand.
ATTTTTGTAAATATTTGTAGTTATGGAGGGGGAAGCTAGGAAGAGACGATATGTTGGTAAATTAAGAAGTAAGGAATGCCAAATAATTATGAAAGTGTCAGATTATTTTTGAATAAAAATGCGTGTAAGGCAGTAAAAGAAACAGCTAAGGCTATCGGGTGTTCAGAAGCAGTAGTGTGTATGATTAAAAAGGAACTAATGAAAGGACCTCTTAGAACACCATCGAAAAAGAAAGCAAAAAGGGCGGGACTACACAAAACGATAGGTTAACGCAATATGATTGAATAGTGCAAGGTGGAGTGCGGCGAATTGTTCATTCTTTACAGTTTGCAAATATTCCACCACGCTGAATATAATTTTCTCACGATTCAACAGTGATGAGACCCTACCAAATTTCTCAAGGGCCCCTCTTAGTCGGTTCTTACATGATTTGGGGCCCGAATATGAAAGAAGGGGTAACAAGTGCATATTAATAGAAAGAGACGATATCGATATCATCATATGGTGACATAAATATCTAAAAGACGTAAAAAGGTTTAGGGACCAGGGGAAATCAATCGTTTATACACATGAGCGTCGGCAGACTTTTTTCCAAGGGGAGGCTGCATGTTGGAAGTTTGCAATCAGATAATATTAATTCATTATTTTATTGTCAAAATGTATAATATTTGTTGCAGATAACCGTATTAATTTGAGCTAAATAAAAATTGTTCTTTACATTAAAATTAAAATAATAGTTTAATAGTCAGTAATTGATTGCACATTAAGTTTACATCCTTCGCGACGCCCATGTTTATACAGACGAGTCATTTGTAAATTTAGGTCATACAGTGACAAAGGCATGCAGGGATACCAAAGTTAAAAGTGCCCATCTTGTCAAGCAGCAATTGAAGGACTAAGTACAGGACACTGGCCACCTCGGAGTCGCTCGCGGAGAAAGATTCGCAACTAGTACATGTTGCAACACTGCGCTCCATTAAACGTGTACTGTCTTCTAAGGGTGGAACGCGCTTTAGTATAGGGTAATAGATCAGTTGACGGTAACTCAGTAACGTGTACAGCAGTATGGGACAACAGAGGAAGTAAATAGTAAGTGAGTAAATTTGTGAGTGAAACAAGTTTTATACACATTTGTGCAATTACATTACAACTGTATAGGAAATCCTTCATAATTTTAACAATCAATATCAAGCTTTAAGAAAAATTATGAAATGACCGTCCTGTAAGAGAGTACAATGATCACTAAATATCGACGTCCAGTCTCTCTCTTTTCAGCACTACATGTAACAATGGGGCACTTAGGCCTGTTACAACATATAAAACAATGATTTTCACCAAACGACAAATGCAATTGAGACTTAGGCAATTTATTAAAGCACAGATTTGAAGTGGGGAATGTCAGGCGATGTAGCAGCGATTTAAACATTACGTAGGTCATCTATCCCTCTAGGGAGGCCAAAATAACACCATTACTATGACTGCTCAGTACAAGAAGATTTGAGTCAGTTTGTATAATTGGTGTTACAGTATATCTAGACACATCTTAAATGGTCGACTGTATGCTGCAATGTGAAATATTTGTTTACCAGTTATACACTGCACCACATCTACACTCATTCATTCCTTCATCTCTACCTCTTGCTTCATGAAGTTGAAGACATGCACAATAAAATTATTCCGTTACTCTATGTAATACATTGCCTGTTAACTTTGAAAATGTAGTTATAAATATCATAAATATAAAATATGCACTATTTACTACTATGTTTGAAAACACAACCAGATACAAAACCTTTTCGATGTAGCCAGTATGAGTTGCATGCTGTGAGTAAGCAAGTTATCATATCGCTGACCTTGAGTAAGCTAAACATTAAATAATTCCTAGGCTCTGCAATTGGGTTGGCAGCCAGGGTCACAATTCTAGAAGTTTTGTGGCAGCTGTACTAAAACTACACCCTCTAAAGTTTGGGGCCTTCAGTTGTTTTTACAGATATCTGTCACTTTATCTGTCAGTCCTTCCATGTTCATAAAACATCTTGCCAATGTCTGCAAGTGAGCATTTAAGATTTTATTTATAGGAAGTTTGAAGAAATTGTGTACAAAGAATATTCATAAAGTACGGTTTGTTTTGCAATAAAGTAAGAACTACTAAATACAGAGTGTCTGCTCGGTAGGTTTAACATCAGGGAGCAAAATGTTTGGGGAGGGGGGATGGGTAGGATTTCCCCCACCACCAATGTTTCTATACCCAGAATTTGCCCCCCCACTAAAATATTCAAACAACCCTCTGTTCACAATGGGAGAACAATAACAAATGAGATACTCTGGTATTGGTTGACCTTTGAAGCATGTACTCCCTTACATATCACAGTGGGTCTGACACTCTGGTATTGGTTGACCTTTGAACCACCCACCTCTTTACATATCACAGAACACAAGTAAGGGAATGCACGCAGTCTGATAATGTTTAATGGTACTTCCTCACCATTTTCCCTTTTGGTCCTCCGTTTTCCAAATTATGTTTAACTGTTGACACTAGTGTAGTTAACACACACTAACAGTGAGTTGTAGTGAAAGTAAATAATACTAGCAGTAATGTTGATTGCCAGAAGTTACCTTCATTTGTCATATTATACACACTGTGGCTAATGAGAAAGACAGGCTGTGTAGTAATGTAGTAATGGTCGTCTGATACATGGCTAATGTTGTACACCATCATGATATGACTATCTTTTGTATGAATTCAACGAGCAATCTTTTTTTTTTGTTTAGAATATGGATATATGTATTAGGCGATTATGGTTTTACTTCATTGGGCCATGACTGGGCTAGGAGAATTACAACACTGCAGTTTGTGCCATAGGCTGCGTTTTTTGTTAGCCGTGATACACACTGTCAACTACACACTTCCAATGTCTGCTGACCTGTGTTGTGTGCCCCCTAAGCCCATCTTCAGCAACATTACTGAATATTCTTGAATTCACTGAGTCTCAAAACATATATTTCCAATGAAATCTTGATACTGAATTTGACAGAATCCAATACTTCCTCTATTTACTGTAAGTATGTAATACGAGTAGAGAAAGTAGCTAAAGGCCCCAAGACAGAACCTTGTTTTATAAGTTTACACTTTTAATAGCTTGGTGTATTCAAGTTTGGTGCCGAGATTTTTGCTTTTTCTGTTCTGGAAAGCTAGAAGCAGACTGAAAAAAATTCAATGTCATATCTGAGGTTAGAACCATGGGTCTTCTGGTCTTCGTCTGGTTGCTCTAACTACTGAGCTACCATGACAAGTTGCCAACACAACATTAAATTCCCCAACTGACTCTCATCGTGGTTTACCAAGAAAAATGCAAGTCAGTTGGGGAATTTAATGTTGTGTTGGCAACTTGTCATGGTAGCTCAGTGTTTAGAGATACCGGACAGATATCTGTAGAACCGTGGTTCAAATCTTGAAATTTTTTAGTCTGATTCTAGCTATCCAGGCTTTATCCTTCACAAGGCTAGTGTGAAAGAATAATTAACTGCCATTTTTCTTTTTTGTTTGCTAAATAGAATTAAACCATTTTAATGACATTCCTTGAACAGCATAATAGTATGATGTCGACTGTGTGGTGCATAACAAAGGACAGTTGGGGTTAAGCTACTTCACACCACATACCAGGTCGGCAAGCAAACAAAGATGCTCAAGGTGCTCGCCTTGTGCAACTGTTTGTGTGTATGTGACTAACAACAGTGAGCGTTGCAACATTCAAGAAGTCTTCGGTAGGTGGCGAGTTTGTAGAAGTTCAAGAAAGGACTGTGTGACATTATCCCCACTAAATAACAAGGCGAAGCAATGAGCAGAATGAGAGTAACAGACAGGGGTCAGTCAGTTCTTAGTTTAAGTGTGTGTCAGCCGTGTGTGTTGTCACATTGTGAAGGAAGATGCTAAACAGTTATGAGTGTTGAGTGATTGTATCATCAGAGTTAATGTTTGAGAGACAGAGAAAGTGAAGAAAGACAGTGAAAGGACTGAGTCAAGGTTACAAGAAAAAAACATTTGTGAGTTTCAATATCATTAAAGACTGTAGACTTTGTTAATGTCAGTAAAAGAGAACTGTGTATTTGCAATAACATTTTAAAGGAAAAATAAAGTGACAGAAAAAGTAATAGGACTTTTGTTGATTTTGTTACATAACTCAGACTTTTGTAAAAGCCTAAGTCGGTGTACAAAAATGTTGATAAAGTTACAGCTACGTGATGGGGCGAATGTTAACACTGAACACAATACAACCTCTTGAGCATTTGACTAAACTAATGTTCTCTGACTCAAACCTTCAAGTACACAGTTGGAATGACATTCCCCATGCCACGTATTATTACAATAATTACAGCCATGTGACACCAACATAACAAACAAACACACATAACAATTAAATGTGTTTTTTTTTTGACACTACAGAAATGAAACGAACGTGTAACAGAAGTTGGCAGTTCGTTTTTACAGTCCGCTTTGTGCAACCCTAAGAATTCTAATGCCGTGCATTAGTAATTTGTATGCCTAATTACTTTAACTTGCAGTCTTTATGAATTTAAGGCATCTGTGTAAAGTTCCATTTTTCCACAGGTAGGAAGAAACAAAGGAAAGAGCGGTGACGCTACACAGATTCATTGTCTTCATCGATAGTCTCAAAATTATGAAAATAGACAGGCAAAAATTTAAACTTTGAGAGTTAGTTTCTTCTGGTATAAAATGATTGTTTTTTGTCACAATAGAAAAGCAGCTAGGAAGTGACAAATCAAAGTCTTGGAGATATCGTACTTTACAACATGTGATGTGGAAAACTTCCTCACTCTGAAGGTTTGCCAGCATGCATATGCAAATACACTACTAGCCATATAACTTCTTGTATAGCAGCCTTCATTTGTAACAACCCTGACCACTGTTACACTCACATGACTTTCTCTACTCACTCATGTACAAATTATTCTTACAAACCCTTATTCCTCTGTCGACTTTATGTTAATAGGGATAAACATTTGTGCAAGTTATCTTATTATGTAGAATGTCCCAAAATTAGACCGACAAACTTTAGGAGCTGATAGATAACATTATTTTAAACACTTTTTGTTAAGGAAGGCTTTTCGCTGCAGTGCTTCATTTAAGTGCTAGGCAGGTTACTATCATAAATTACTGCCTCCCACCCAGTTAAGTATTTACGGCAAAATCAACAATGCAAATTAGTGATGCATTTATCTTAGTAAGGCACACAATCTTAATCCAAGAAACAAACACAGAACTCGTAAACAAAACACAAATATCTCATTGTTTACAGTTAATCTACTTTACTATTGAAGGTAAAGGTTGGAACACACGCCCATTGAGAGTAACACAAAGAGTATATTGATGTGCCCTATTCTGCCATACTCTCACAAAGACATCAGCCATTTCTCTGCTTTAAAAGTTTGTCGGTCTAAGTTTGCATAGTAAAGCTGTGGTTAACTGTAAACAAGGAGATGTTTGTGTTTTGTTTATGTGTTCGGTGTTTATTTCTTGGATTAACATTGTGTGCCTTACTAAGATAAATGCAATACTAAGTTGCATTGTTGATTTTGCCGTAAATACTTAAACTGGGTGTGAGGCAGTCATCTATGACATTAACTCGTCTAGCACTTGAACAAAGCACCGCAGCAAAAAGCTTTTAACAAAAGTGTTTAAAATAATATTATCTATCAGCTCCCAGGGTTTGTTGGTCTAATTTTGGGACATTCTGTATATTTCCTCGTAGGTACACTGGAAATAGAAGAACACAGTAAATTTAAGGGATAATCAAATATTTTAAGAGCTGGTTGCTTCATGATGGCTTTAAAATTCCATTCTGTGTTCATGGTCAAAGCATAAATAAATGAATACTGATTTCCTGTTTGAGAAAAGGATAACTATTTGAAAATTCAAACCAATAACAAGAAATATCTTAGAAGTGGTTGTCTCTAGAGAAGAACTGTTTTGAGATAAATTGTGTGCTTGAATGAGATCTACATTTTTTGTGCAATAAAATTTTGTATATCTCCTACAATTTACCAGTTATACAGAAGTCATTCAGAACGAAGAGGACTTCAGAGGTTATTTCCAGGAAATTCAAGATATACGAAGAGCATCTCAAAAGTAAGCTACACTATTTCTCAAAAAAATAACAAAATGTTTAAATGTTTTAAAAAGGGAACATTTTAAAAGGTGCATTCACTAACTACTTTTTCGAGTAATCGAGTCTCAATACACTTTTGATACTGTAATAAAAGTTCTTTTAGTCCAATGTCAAACCATTCTCCTGCCAAACTGGCTAGCCATCTTTCCACTTCTTGTTTCAACTTGTCATTTCCCGAGATGTTGCTGCAGCTGCAGAAAAGTAAGGTAATCACTTGGTGCAAGGTCAGGTGAGTAAGGTCATCCCATTGAAGCTGCTCAAACAGGGCTTGAGTTTCACAAGGACAGAGTGGGTGAGCGTTATCATGGAACCGTAAAGCTGTTTTGTTCAACTTTCCCCTCCATTTGTTTTGAGTCACCCTACAGAGTTTTCTCAGCATCTCACAATAGCGAAGAGCTGTTATTGTGGTCTCACGGGACAGGTAATCCATCAACAGTGCTCCCTTCAACTCCCACAATATCATTGCTATGACCTTGCCAGCCAATGCAACAACTCTTGCCTTTTTTGTGTTGGCGCATCCTTTCGTTTCCACACCTTCAATTAATGATTGATGCCAATGAGAAACCATTGATCTTGACATAACGTCTTAACCGCAAACACTGCACAACTTGTGATGAATTTCATTCATACATTCATTTTTTGCAGTAAAAAATCAGAATAACCATAATAGAATATAGGAATATGAGAGCAATCCAACTGCAAGTAGTGCTACATGCAGACAACATGATATTGATAGCAGAAAATGAGGAAAAGCTACACAGGTATATGCTAGAATGGGGAGAAGAGCTTGGAAGAAAGGGAATGGAAATAAATGTTAGGAAAAGTAAAGTTATTTGTATTTAAAAAAAAAAAAACATGGGCAGGAAATGTCCATCAGACATAAAAATGAAAAAATAGAACAAGTAGATATGTATGACCATCTAGGAACAATTATAACAAGTGATGGAAGATGGGACAAAGAAATACTGAATAGGAAAAGAAGGGAAAATGTAATGTATTATCAATTTAACAAAACCATTCTTGGAAAGAAAGAAGTATTTAAAAAAACAAAGATGCAATTATATCAATCGATACTGGTACTGACACATATATGGAATGGAAAGTATACCATTATAGGATAAGTAAATAAGTGAAATTCAATCCAGTGAGATGAAATGTTTAAGAAAAGCAGTAAATAAAACTAGAAGAGATAGGGTAAAGAATGAGAGGAAGTAGGTCAAAGGTCATTGGAGGAGATAATTGAACAAAAGAAATTGAAGTGGTGGGGACACGTATCCTGAATGGTAGAGGATAGAAAAGTTAAACACATGTTAGAAGTAAAGATACAAGGAGAGAGAGAGAGAGAGAAAGAGAGAGAGAGAGACAGAGAGAGAGAGGGAAGGGAAGACTCTGGATAACGTGGGAAGATAGAATGGAAAAGACTGGGAGATGTAGGAATAACACGGTAGGGGAAATTAGGAAAATGATGTACAGGAAGGAATATAGTAGATGGAAAACAGGGCCATCCCTACACTGTAAAGGGAGAAGGGAAACAAGAAGGAAAACAGGGCCATCGCTACACTGTAAAGGCAGAAGGGAAACAGGGCCAACCCTACCCTCTAAAGGCAGAAGGGAAACAGGGCCATCGCTACATTGTAAAGCCAGAAGGGAAACAGGGCCAACCCTACACTGTAAAGGAAGAAGGCAAACAGGGCCAGCGCTACACTGTAAAGGCAGAAGGAAAACAGGGCCATCACTACACTCTAAAGGCAGAAGGGAAACAGGGCCATCGCTAAACTGTAAAGGCAGAAGGGAAACAGGGCCATCGCTACACTGTAAAGGCAGAAGGAAAACAGGGCCAGCGCTACACTGTAAAGGCAGAAGGAAAACAGGAAGGAAAACAGGGCCAACCCTACACTGTAAAGGCAGAAGAGAAACAGGAAGGAAAACAAGGCCAACCCTACACTGTAAAGGCAGAAGGGAAACAGGGCCATCGCTACACTGTAAAGGCAGAAGGAAAACAGGAAGGAAAACAGGGCCAGCCCTACACTGTAAAGGCAGAAGGGAAACAGGGCCATCGCTACACTGTAAAGGCAGAAGGAAAACAGGAAGGAAAACAGGGCCAGCGCTACACTGTAAAGGCAGAGGGAAACAGGAAGGAAAACAGGGCCAACCCTACACTGTAAAGGCAGAAGGAAAACAGGAAGGAAAACAGGGCCAACCCTACACTGTAAAGGCAGAAGAGAAACAGGAAGGAAAACAGGGCCAACCCTACACTGTAAAGGCAGAAGGGAAACAGGGCCATCGCTACACTGTAAAGGCAGAAGGAAAACAGGAAGGAAAACAGGGCCAGCCCTACACTGTAAAGGCAGAAGGGAAACAGGGCCATCGCTACACTGTAAAGGCAGAAGGAAAACAGGAAGGAAAACAGGGCCAGCGCTACACTGTAAAGGCAGAGAGAAACAGGAAGGAAAACAGGGCCAACCCTACACTGTAAAGGCAGAAGGAAAACAGGAAGGAAAACAGGGCCAACCCTACACTGTAAAGGCAGAAGGGAAACAGGAAGGAAAACAGGGCCAACCCTACACTGTAAAGGCAGAAGGGAAACAGGAAGGAAAACAGGGCCAACCCTACACTGTAAAGGCAGAAGAGAAACAGGAAGGAAAACAGGGCCAACCCTACACTGTAAAGGCAGAAGAGAAACAGGAAGGAAAACAGGGCCAACCCTACACTGTAAAGGCAGAAGGAAAACAGGGCCAGCGCTACACTGTAAAGGCAGAAGGAACACAGGAAGGAAAACAGGGCCATCGCTACACTGTAAAGGCAGAAGGAAAACAGGAAGGAAAACAGGGCCAACCCTACACTGTAAAGGCAGAAGGAAAACAGGAAGGAAAACAGGGCCAACCCTACACTGTAAAGGCAGAAGGGAAACAGGGCCATCGCTACACTGTAAAGGCAGAAGAGAAACAGGAAGGAAAACAGGGCCAACCCAACACTGTAAAGGCATAAGGAAAACAGGGCCAGCGCTACACTGTAAAGGCAGAAGGAAAACAGGAAGGAAAACAGGGCCATCGCTACACTGTAAAGGCAGAAGAGAAACAGGAAAGAAAACAGGGCCAACCCTACACTGTAAAGGCAGAAGAGAAACAGGAAGGAAAACAGGGCCAACCCTACACAGTAAAGGCAGAAGGAAAACAGGGCCAACCCTACACTGTAAAGGCAGAAGGAAAACAGGGCCAGCGCTACACTGTAAAGGCAGAAGGAAAACAGGAAGGAAAACAGGGCCATCGCTACACTGTAAAGGCAGAAGGAAAACAGGAAGGAAAACAGGGCCAACCCTACACTGTAAAGGCAGAAGGGAAACAGGGCCATCGCTACACTGTAAAGGCAGAAGAGAAACAGGAAGGAAAACAGGGCCAACCCAACACTGTAAAGGCAGAAGGGAAACAGGAAAGAAAACAGGGCCAACCCTACACTGTAAAGGCAGAGGGAAACAGGAAGGAAAACAGGGCCAACCCTACACTGTAAAGGCAGAAGGAAAACAGGAAGGAAAACAGGGCCAACCCTACACTGTAAAGGCAGAAGGAAAACAGGAAGGAAAACAGGGCCAGCGCTACACTGTAAAGGCAGAGGGAACCAGGAAGGAAAACAGGGCCAGCGCTACACTGTAAAGGCAGAAGGAAAACAGGAAGGAAAACAGGGCCAACCCTACACTGTAAAGGCAGAAGAGAAACAGGAAGGAAAACAGGGCCAACCCTACACTGTAAAGGCAGAAGGGAAACAGGAAGGAAAACAGGGCCAACCCTACCTGTAAAGGCAGAAGGAAAACAGGAAGGAAAACAGGGCCAACCCTACACTGTAAAGGCAGAAGGAAAACAGGAAGGAAAGCAGGGCCAACCCTACACTGTAAAGGCAGAAGGGAAACAGGGCCATCGCTACACTGTATAGGCAGAAGAGAAACAGGAAGGAAAACAGGGCCAACCCAACACTGTAAAGGCATAAGGAAAACAGGGCCAGCGCTACACTGTAAAGGCAGAAGGAAAACAGGAAGGAAAACAGGGCCATCGCTACACTGTAAAGGCAGAAGAGAAACAGGAAGGAAAACAGAGCCAACCCTACACTGTAAAGGCAGAAGAGAAACAGGATGGAAAACAGGGCCAACCCTACACTGTAAAGGCAGAAGGAAAACAGGGCCAACCCTACACTGTAAAGGCAGAAGGAAAACAGGGCCAGCGCTACACTGTAAAGGCAGAAGGAAAACAGGAAGGAAAACAGGGCCATCGCTACACTGTAAAGGCAGAAGGAAAACAGGGCCAACCCTACACTGTAAAGGCAGAAGGAAAACAGGAAGGAAAACTTGGCCAACCCTACACTGTAAAGGCAGAAGGGAAACAGGGCCATCGCTACACTGTAAAGGCAGAAGAGAAACAGGAAGGAAAACAGGGCCAACCCAACACTGTAAAGGCAGAAGGGAAACAGGAAAGAAAACAGGGCCAACCCTACACTGTAAAGGCAGAGGGAAACAGGAAGGAAAACAGGGCCAACCCTACACTGTAAAGGCAGAAGGAAAACAGGAAGGAAAACAGGGCCAACCCTACACTGTAAAGGCAGAAGGAAAACAGGAAGGAAAACAGGGCCAGCGCTACACTGTAAAGGCAGAGGGAACCAGGAAGGAAAACAGGGCCAGCGCTACACTGTAAAGGCAGAAGGAAAACAGGAAGGAAAACAGGGCCAACCCTACACTGTAAAGGCAGAAGAGAAACAGGAAGGAAAACAGGGCCAACCCTACACTGTAAAGGCAGAAGGGAAACAGGAAGGAAAACAGGGCCAACCCTACACTGTAAAGGCAGAAGGAAAACAGGAAGGAAAACAGGGCCAACCCTACACTGTAAAGGCAGAAGGAAAACAGGAAGGAAAACAGGGCCATCGCTACACTGTAAAGGCAGAAGGAAAACAGGAAGGAAAACAGGGCCAACCCTACACTGTAAAGGCAGAAGAGAAACAGGAAGGAAAACAGGGCCAACCCTACACTGTAAAGGCAGAAGGAAAACAGGGCCAACCCTACACTGTAAAGGCAGAAGGAAAACAGGGCCAGCGCTACACTGTAAAGGCAGAAGGAAAACAGGAAGGAAAACAGGGACATCGCTACACTGTAAAGGCAGAAGGGAAACAGGGCCATCGCTACACTGTAAAGGCAGAAGAGAAACAGGAAGGAAAACAGGGCCAACCCAACACTGTAAAGGCAGAAGGGAAACAGGAAAGAAAACAGGGCCAACCCTACACTGTTTTTTTTTTTTTTTTTTTTTTTATTTTTATTTATTTTTTTTTTTTTTAATAAAATTACAACTAAGCAAAGGCTTATCTAGTAATATTTTCTTCTTAAATAGGTTCACATATAAAGGCGAGTCTTCCATTGAAGGCTCCCATAGTTTACACATAGTTCTTGCGGTCTCACATTAAGTCATCTGGCTTTTTTCTTTTCAGTCTTCGAACTTCACAGTTACTAAGAACTTTCAACATCTCTTTGTTTTCATGGTGCTGCACTTTTAAATGATGTTTCGTTGCAGTCTTTTTTATTTCTTGTATAACAGTGTCGATTTTGAGATCTCTATGTATGTCATCATTTCGTACATACCATGGTGCATTAACTATTGTTCTCAAAACTTTATTTTGAAAAGTCTGTATGTGTTTTATGTTGGTCGACTTAGCGCAGCCCCAAAGCTGTATCCCATAGGTCCAGACTGGCTTTAACACCTGCTTGTAAATTAATAACTTATTGTATATGTCAAGTTCGGAATTTCTCCCAATGAGCCAATAAAGTTTCTTATATTTGATATTTAATTCTTTTCTTTTAGTTTCTATATGCTTTCTCCAATTTAATTTTGAGTCTAGTGTCATTCCTAGATACTTCACTGTTTGTGCTTGGGGAATAGTTTGGTTATTTATTTTTATTGGTAATATCTGAGTTTTCTTATTTGTAAAGTTAATATGTACAGATTTAGATTCATTTAATTTTATACGCCACTTCTTCGTCCACTCGTTAACCTTATTGACAGCTTTCTGTAATTTCTGTGTAGATTCCTCTACTGTATGTCCAACTGCCATAATTCCTGTATCATCAGCGAAGGTGGCCATGGTTGTATTATCTAGGTTTGGAATATCCCTAGTAAATATGAGGTATAGTACTGGCCCTAAGACGCTTCCTTGGGGTACTCCAGCAGCTATATTCTTTAATTCAGAGTATTCATTCCCATATTTAACTCGGAAATATCTCCCTTCAATGTATGATAACAATATTTGATAGAAGTGGTCAGGTAGATCTCGTTGGAGCTTAAAAATTAAACCTTTGTGCCAGACTTTATCAAACGCTTTGGCCACGTCCAGGAATACTCCAGAACATATTTTCTTTTCCTCTAACGTTCTTTCTATGACATCGACTATACGATGTACTTGATCAATTGTTGAATGTTTATTTCTAAATCCAAACTGGTGTTCTGGTATTAATTTACTTTCCTCTATTATAGGTTTTAATTGCTTTAACAATAACTTTTCAAACAGTTTAGCTAATTGGGATAGGAGTGAAATCGGTCTGTATGATTCCTTTTCATTAGGATTTTTTCCAGGTTTAAGGATCATGAGTACTTCTGCTACCTTCCATTGACTTGGGATATGTTTAAGTCTTAATGCAGTATTTATCATATGTAATAGCTTGATAAGAGCTTTTTGTGGCAATTCTTTAAGAATGTGTCCGGTGATTAAATCATATCCTGGCGCTTTTTTTGTATTTATATTCTGGTGGATTTCACGTTTTAATTCTTTGAGCGTTACACGCCTAAGATCTTTGCCTTCCCTTTTCTTCCCATGTTTAATGTCCTCTTCAGAAGTTTGTCCAGATAAAGGTTGAAAAATCTCTTCTAGATAGTTGGCAAATAGATCTGCTTTATCCTTATCACTCCTTGCCCATGATCCATCTCCTTTTTTTATTGGTGGAATTTGATTGATAGGTCTTTTGATACTGCTTGTTGCTTTCCATAAAGAGTAATCAGTATCTTTGTCTGCTGTTAGTCCTTTCATATAGATAGTAAATGATTTGTTTTTGATACTACTGATCAAATTCTTTAACTTATTACAGATTTGATTTAATCGCTTTTTATCTTCTGGTGCCCGTGACCTCTGCCACTTTTTACGCAGTTTTCGTTTTTCACTAATTAACTCCCTCACTTCCATTGGATAGGAGATATCATTCACATTTTTCCTACTTTTTTCTGGAGTATGGTTCCATGCTGCTTGTTGAATATTAGTAACAAAGAGATCTATCTCTGCTTCCAGTTGTTGCGGAGTTTTTAAGGGAACATTAAGTTCAATAGTGCTCTGTAATTCTTTTTTGAACCCTTCCCAATTTGTTTTTTTATTAGTTAGTCTTGGGGGGTTATCCTTTGTTATGATATTATCACTTACTGTTAATATAATTGGGGAGTGATCCGAAAAGATATCATAATCCTCATTTACGTGCACATAATTGTTAGATATACCCTTCGTTATGAAAAAATCAATTAAATCTGGTGCTTTATTTACATCTGTCGGCCAATATGTAGGTTTTCCAGTTGAATGGAATTGGCACTTTGTTTTAATCGCTGCCCTAAATAGCTCCCTACCTTTGGTAGTGGTTATTCTTGATCCCCAGTGACAATGTTTGGCGTTGTAATCCCCTCCAATAATAAAGTTATTACCTAGAGTCTTAAAGAGATTAATATAATCCTTTTCTTTTAGGTTATACCTTGGGGGACAGTATATTGCAGAGACATTAAAAGGCTTGGTTATAACTTGAATAGTGACAGTTATCACTTGCATTTCATCTATTTCTATTTTACTTTCTTCATAGTGTTTAATGCAGTTTTTAATTATTACTGCGGAGCCTCCTCTTGCTTTATCAGATGGATGGTCTGAGCGGTAGATATCATATCCCCTAATTCTAACATATGATAGTTTAGCCAAATGCGTTTCGGATATTAAACATATATCTATTTTCTTGCTTACCCTACACTGTAAAGGCAGAGGGAAACAGGAAGGAAAACAGGGCCAACCCTACACTGTAAAGGCAGAAGGAAAACAGGAAGGAAAACAGGGCCAACCCTACACTGTAAAGGCAGAAGGAAAACAGGAAGGAAAACAGGGCCAGCGCTACACTGTAAAGGCAGAGGGAACCAGGAAGGAAAACAGGGCCAGCGCTACACTGTAAAGGCAGAAGGAAAACAGGAAGGAAAACAGGGCCAACCCTACACTGTAAAGGCAGAAGAGAAACAGGAAGGAAAACAGGGCCAACCCTACACTGTAAAGGCAGAAGGGAAACAGGAAGGAAAACAGGGCCAACCCTACACTGTAAAGGCAGAAGGAAAACAGGAAGGAAAACAGGGCCAACCCTACACTGTAAAGGCAGAAGGAAAACAGGAAGGAAAACAGGGCCAACCCTACACTGCAAAGGCAGAAGAGAAACAGGAAGGAAAACAGGGCCAACCCTACACTGTAAAGGCAGAGGGAAACAGGAAGGAAAACAGGGCCAACCCTACACTGTAAAGGCAGAAGGAAAACAGGAAGGAAAACAGGGCCAACCCTACACTGTAAAGGCAGAAGGAAAACAGGAAGGAAAACAGGGCCAGCGCTACACTGTAAAGGCAGAGGGAACCAGGAAGGAAAACAGGGCCAGCGCTACACTGTAAAGGCAGAAGGAAAACAGGAAGGAAAACAGGGCCAACCCTACACTGTAAAGGCAGAAGGAAAACAGGAAGGAAAACAGGGCCATCGCTACACTGTAAAGGCAGAAGAGAAACAGGAAGGAAAACAGGGCCAACCCTACACTGCAAAGGCAGAAGAGAAACAGGAAGGAAAACAGGGCCAACCCTACACTGTAAAGGCAGAAGGAAAACAGGGCCAACCCTACACTGTAAAGGCAGAAGGAAAACAGGGCCAGCGCTACACTGTAAAGGCAGAAGGAAAACAGGAAGGAAAACAGGGCCATCGCTACACTGTAAAGGCAGAAGGAAAACAGGAAGGAAAACAGGGCCAACCCTACACTGTAAAGGCAGAAGGAAAACAGGAAGGAAAACAGGGCCAACCCTACACTGTAAAGGCAGAAGGAAAACAGGAAGGAAAACAGGGCCATCCCTACACTGTAAAGGCAGAAGGGAAACAGGGCCATCGCTACACTGTAAAGGCAGAAGAGAAACAGGAAGGAAAACAGGGCCAACCCAACACTGTAAAGGCAGAAGGGAAACAGGAAAGAAAACAGGGCCAACCCTACACTGTAAAGGCAGAGGGAAACAGGAAGGAAAACAGGGCCAACCCTACACTGTAAAGGCAGAAGGAAAACAGGAAGGAAAACAGGGCCAACCCTACACTGTAAAGGCAGAAGGAAAACAGGAAGGAAAACAGGGCCAGCGCTACACTGTAAAGGCAGAGGGAACCAGGAAGGAAAACAGGGCCAACCCTACACTGTAAAGGCAGAAGGAAAACAGGAAGGAAAACAGGGCCAGCGCTACACTGTAAAGGCAGAAGGAAAACAGGAAGGAAAACAGGGCCAACCCTACACTGTAAAGGCAGAAGAGAAACAGGAAGGAAAACAGGGCCAACCCTACACTGTAAAGGCAGAAGGGAAACAGGAAGGAAAACAGGGCCAACCCTACACTGTAAAGGCAGAAGGAAAACAGGAAGGAAAACAGGGCCAACCCTACACTGTAAAGGCAGAAGGAAAACAGGAAGGAAAACAGGGCCATCGCTACACTGTAAAGGCAGAAGGAAAACAGGAAGGAAAACAGGGCCAACCCTACACTGTAAAGGCAGAAGGAAAACAGGGCCAACCCTACACTGTAAAGGCAGAAGGAAAACAGGAAGGAAAACAGGGCCAACCCTACACTGTAAAGGCAGAAGGAAAACAGGAAGGAAAACAGGGCCAACCCTACACTGTAAAGGCAGAAGGGAAACAGGAAGGAAAACAGGGCCAACCCTACACTGTAAAGGCAGAAGAGAAACAGGAAGGAAAACAGGGCCAACCCTACACTGTAAAGGCAGAAGGAAAACAGGGCCAGCGCTACACTGTAAAGGGAGAAGGAAAACAGAGCCAACCCTACACTGTAAAGGCAGAAGGGAAACAGGAAGGAAAACAGGGCCAACCCTACACTGTAAAGGCAGAAGGAAAACAGGGCCAACCCTACACTGTAAAGGCAGAAGGAAAACAGGGCCAACCCTACACTGTAAAGGCAGAAGGAAAACAGGGCCAACCCTACACTGTAAAGGCAGAAGGAAAACAGGCCCAACCCTACACTGTAAAGGCAGAAGGAAAACAGGGCCAACCCTACACTGTAAAGGCAGAAGGAAAACAGAGCCAACCCTACACTGTAAAGGCAGAAGGGAAACAGAAAGGAAAACAGGGCCATCGCTACACTGTAAAGGTAGAAGGAAGACAGGAAGGAAAACAGGGCCATCGCTACACTGTAAAGGCAGAAGGAAAACAGGAAGGAAAACAGGGCCAGCGCTACACTGTAAAGGCAGAAGGGAAACAGAAAGGAAAACAGGGCCATCGCTACACTGTAAAGGCAGAAGGGAAACAGGAAGGAAAACAGGGCCAACCCTACACTGTAAAGGCAGAAGGAAAACAGGAAGGAAAACAGGGCCAACCCTACACTGTAAAGGCATTAGGGAAACAGGAAGGAAAACAGGGCCAGCGCTACACTGTAAAGGCAGAAGGAAAACAGGAAGGAAAACAGGGCCAGCGCTACACTGTAAAGGCAGAGGGAAAACAGGAAGGAAAACAGGGCCAACCCTACACTGTAAAGGCAGAAGGAAAACAGGAAGGAAAACAGGGCCAACCCTACACTGTAAAGGCAGAAGGAAAACAGGAAGGAAAACAGGGCCAGCGCTACACTGTAAAGGCAGAGGGAAAACAGGAAGGAAAACAGGGCCAATCCTACACTGTAAAGGCAGAAGGGAAACAGGGCCATCGCTACACTGTAAAGGCAGAAGGAAAACAGGAAGGAAAACAGGGCCAGCGCTACACTGGAAAGGCAGAGGGAAAACAGGAAGGAAAACAGGGCCAACCTTACACTGTAAAGGCAGAAGGGAAACAGGAGGGAAAACAGGGCCAACCCTACACTGTAAAGGCAGAAGGGAAACAGGGCCATGGCTTCACTGTAAAGGCAGAAGGAAAACAGGAAGGAAAACATGGCCAGCGCTATACTGTAAAGGCAGAAGGAAAACAGGAAGGAAAACAGGGCCATCGCTACACTGTAAAGGCAGAAGGAAAACAGGAAGGAAAACAGGGCCAACCCTACACTGTAAAGGCAGAAGGGAAACAGGAAGGAAAACAGGGCCAACCCTACACTGTAAAGGCAGAAGGAAAACAGGAAGGAAAACAGGGCCATCGCTACACTGTAAAGGCAGAAGGAAAACAGGAAGGAAAACAGGGCCAACCCTACACTGTAAAGGCAGAAGGAAAACAGGAAGGAAAACAGGGCCAACCCTACACTGTAAAGGCAGAAGGAAAACAGGAAGGAAAACAGGGCCAACCCTACACTGTAAAGGCAGAAGGAAAACAGGAAGGAAAACAGGGCCAACCCTACACTGTAAAGGCAGAAGGAAAACAGGAAGGAAAACAAGGCCATCGCTACACTGTAAAGGCAGAAGGGATACAGGAAGGAAAACAGGGCCATCGCTACACTGTAAAGGCAGAAGGGAAACAGGAAGGAAAACAGGGCCATCGCTACACTGTAAAGGCAGAAGGGAAACAGGAAGGAAAACAGGGCCAACCCTACACTGTAAAGGCAGGAGGAAAACAGGGCCAGCGCTACACTGTAAAGGCAGAAGGAAAACAGGGCCAACCCTACACTGTAAAGGCAGAAGGAAAACAGGGCCATCGCTACACTGTAAAGGCAGAAGGAAAACAGGGCCAACCCTACACTGTAAAGGCAGAAGGAAAACAGGGCCAACCCTACACTGTAAAGGCAGAAGGAAAACAGGGCCAGCGCCGCACTGTAAAGGCAGAAGGAAAACAGGGCCATCGCTACACTGTAAAGGCAGAAGGGAAACAGGAAGGAAAACAGGGCCAGCCCTACACTGTAAAGGCGGAAGGGAAACAGGAAGGAAAACAGGGCCAACCCTACACTGTAAAGGCAGAAGGAAAACAGGGCCATCGCTACACTGTAAAGGCAAAAGTGAAATGGGAAGGAAAACAGGGCCATCGCTACACTGTAAAGGCAGAAGGGAAACAGTGCCATCGCTACACTGTAAAGGCAGAAGGGAAACAGGAAGGAAAACAGGGCCATCGCTACACTGTAAAGGCAGAAGGGAAACAGCGCCATCGCTACACTGTAAAGGCCGAAGGGAAACAGGAAGGAAAACAGGGCCATCGCTACACTGTAAAGGCAGAAGGGAAACAGGAAGGAAAACAGGGCCATCGCTACACTGTAAAGGCAGAAGGGAAACAGGGCCAACCCTACACTGTAAAGGCAGGAGGAAAACAGGGCCAGTGCTACACTGTAAAGGCAGAAGGGAAACACGGCCAACCCTACACTGTAAAGGCAGAAGGAAAACAGGGCCAACCCTACACTGTAAAGGTAGAAGGAAAACAGGGCCAGCCCTACACTGTAAAGGCAGAAGGAAAACAGGGCCATCGCTACATTGTAAAGGCAGAAGGGAAACAGTGCCAACCCTACACTGTAAAGGCAGAAGGGAAACAGTGCCAACCCTACACTGTAAAGGCACAAGAAAAACAGGGCCATCGCTACATTGTAAAGGCAGAAGGGAACAGGTGCATTGCTACACTGTAAAGGCAGAAGGGTAACAGTGCCAACCCTACACTGTAAAGGCAGAAGGGCAACAGGTCCATTGCTACACTGTAAAGGCAGAAGGGCAACAGGTCCATTGCTACACTGTAAAGGCAGAAGGGAAACAGGGCCAACCCTACACTGTAAAGGCTGAAGGAAAACAGGGCCAACCCTACACTGTAAAGGCAGAAGGGAAACAGGAAGGGAAACAGGGCCAGCGCTACACTGTAAAGGCAGAAGGGAAACAGGGCCATTGCTACACTGTAAAGACAGAAGTTAAACAGGGCCATTGCTACACTGTAAAGGCAGAAGCAAAACAGGACCATTGCTACACTGTAAAGGGAGAAGGGAAACAGGAAGGAAAACAGGGCCAGCGCTACACTGTAAAGGAAGAAGGGAAACAGGAAGGAAAACAGGGCCAGCGCTACACTGTAAAGGAAGAAGGGAAACAGGAAGGAAAACAGGGCCAGCGCTACACTGTAAAGGGAGAAGGGAAACAGGAAGGAGAACAGGGCTAGCGCTACACTGTAAAGGCAGAAGGGAAACACGGCCAACCCTACATTGTAAAGGGAGAAGGGAAACAGGGCCATCGCTACACTGTAAAGGTAGAAGGGAAACAGGAAGGAAAACAGGGCCAGCGCTACACTGTAAAGGCAGAAGGGAAACACGGCCAACCCTACATTGTAAAGGGAGAAGGGAAACAGGGCCATTTCAACACTGTAAAGACAGAAGGGAAACAGGGCCAGCCCTACACTGTAAAGGTAGAAGGGAAACAGGAAGGAAAACAGGGCCAGCGCTACACTGTAAAGGCAGAAGGGAAACACGGCCAACCCTACATTGTAAAGGGAGAAGGGAAACAGGGCCATTTCAACACTGTAAAGACAGAAGGGAAACAGGGCCAGCGCTACACTGTAAAGGCAGAAGGGAAACAGGAAGGAAAACAGGGCCATCGCTACACTGTAAAGGTAGAAGGGAAACAGGAAGGAAAACAGAGCCAGCGCTACACTGTAAAGGCAGATGGGAAACAGGAAGTAAAACAGAGCCAGCGCTACACTGTAAAGGCAGAAGGGAAACAGAAAGTAAAACAGAGCCAGCGCTACACTGGAAAGGCAGAAGGGAAACAGGAAGTAAAACAGAGCCAGCGCTACACTGTAAAGGCAGAAGGGAAACAGAAAGGAAAACAGGGCCAGTGCTACACTGTAAAGGCAGAAGGGAGACAGAAAGGAAAACAGGGCCAGCGCTACACTGTAAAGGCAGAAGGGAAACAGAAAGGAAAATAGGGCCAGCGCTGCACTGTAAAGGCAGAAGGGAAACAGAAAGGAAAACAGAGCCAGCGCTACACTGTAAAGGCAGAAGGGAAACAGGAAGGAAAACAGATCCAATCCTACACTGTAAAGGCAGAAGGGATACAGGAAGGAAAACAGAGCCATCGCTACACTGTAAAGGCAGAAGGGATACAGGAAGTAAAACAGAGCCAGCGCTACACTGTAAAAGCAGAAGGGAAACAGAAAGGAAAACAGGGCCAGCGCTACACTGTAAAGGCAGAAGGGAAACAGGAAGGAAAACAGGGCCATCGCTACACTGTAAAGGCAGAAGGGAAACAGGAAAACTGGGCCACCTCTATACTGTAAAGTTTGAAGGGAAAGGGAAAGAAAAATAAACATCACAATTGGTGGCAGCAGAGAGGAGAGTCTCTATTGTTACAGCTGTTTCGATGCCCAAGTGGTAAAGGAAGTTTACAGTGCATCCACTACACCCAGATCAAGTTTTACTGCAACTTCTGGAGTGTTCCTGCCTACCACCCGGATTTAATTAAATAGTGTAAGTTGCTTTTGAGACATCCCTTATACATTGCATTTGTCATGAAAATATCTTAAACATATGGCATTTTAAACAAAATAGAACCGTTTCTGAAAAAAACAAATTTTTTTGTAAAAAGTCTTAATGTAAAAGATAATTTAAGGTGGGGGTTTTTCCTGAAAATCGATGTGTTGTATCCTTTGGAGGTGCTCAGTTTGGTATTTAAGCTAGTTTATGCTGTTCACCGGCAGACAGATTTCCAGTGATATCTCAATACCCAACTCAATACTTCAGCTACTTACTGTAAGTAGAGAAAGCACAAGGAGTGTTGGCTGCATTGCTTTGAATGATACAAGACAGAGAATTTGGCTGCCCTGCATTCTTCAATATGGCTACATATGCAGTAAGTATGTAATTATAAAGCTTAAGTTGCATTAATAAAATATTTTCCAACAACAAATCACCAAAATAAATAATTCTAAATACATATTACACCAAAAGATGTGAAGTTGTAATTGGAAACATATACCACTGATGCTGGACTTAGAAAAGATCTCACGTCACATGTTGGAAAGTTGAGCTTTTACTACACAGCACATATTTATAAAACAAATATGCAAAGCTGATGAAAATGTATAAAATTCTGATGACAAACTGCTGGTATTAAAAAATGTCCCACATCAAAAACAAAAAAGCCAAAAAAAATGCACTACAAACACTTTGTTCACCAACATTTGCAAAGCCACTAGTTTCATTAACGAAGCTTTTGAACACATTTCTTATCGCACACGACTACGCAAACATTTTTGTTGGATTTCACCATCAAAAAATGTTTTTATCTTTCTTCCGTCTTTGTAAAAGGAGAAAGCAGAGTATTTTGTACACAGATTTTCATGAAAAAAGAAAAAAAATTAAAGAAAAGTGTTGTACATATGGTTGATTATCGTGTTGGTATCCTTCTTGGGTTATGCTGTAGAAAAGCAGCTAGTCCTCTGTTAGCAGTGGCTCTTGCCAACTGTGCCACATCAATACACCTATTGCCAACCAACACTGCCATACCACAAATATCTAAAGTAGAAATTCATCTTCTTCTTCTTCATTATTGTTTATTAATTATTAACTATTATTTATTATTAACCATTATTATTATTATTATTATTATTATTATTATTATTATTATTATTATTATTATTATTATTATTATTATTATTATTACTATTATTATTACTATTACTATTATTATTATTATTATTATCATCATCATCATCATTATTTATTTATATTATTATCATCGTTATTATTATCATTATTATTGTTATCGTTATCATTATTATTTTGTATTATTATTGTCATTATTACTATCATTATTAACATTATTATTGTCATTAATATCTTCATCATTATTATCATTATCATCATTATTATCATTGTCATCATTATTATCATCATCATTATCATCATTATTATGATCATTATTATCATCATTATTATTATCATTATCATCATTATTATTATTATTATTATCATTATCATCATTATTATTATCATCATTATCATAATTATTATTGTCATTATTATCATCATTATGATGATTATCATCATTATTATCATTATCATTATCATTATCATTATTATTATTATTATTATTATTATTATTATTATTATTATTATTATTATTATTATTATTATTATTATTATTATTATTATTATTATTATTATTATTATTATTATTATTATTATTATTATTATTATTATTATTATTATTATTATTATTATAATTCTAATTCAATTTGTTGATGGCCACTGCTACAGCATAACGTGGATATGTGACAAACCTTAGAGAACGCGAGGGAATGTGAAGAGCTGCACGTCAGTCTGTACAGAGCTGGTACTCGTGTAGGGAACAGCTTCCTGATACGGCAGGTCCCTCACAATGTTTCCCTCGTCGAAAAGCTCCTGTCAGACGGGTGTCTCAAACTTGACTTCTCTGCCCCCTGGGCGTCGCAGTGATCTTGTCCTCACCTGGTTCTGTGCAGGCGGCGGTGGCGCAATAACTGGTACAATAACAGGGACCAGCGCCACCTGTGATGGTGTTGTTATCTGAGGAAGGACTGCTGTTGCTGGCGTCATCACTGTCGATACTGTGCTGGCTACTGCCATGGTGGTTATCGCTGCAGCCTGAGGCAGTGTAGTGAACGGCGAAGAGACAGGGAAATGGTTAGCCACAACTGGGACCCAACACTGGTGTTGCTGCGGTCTCGTTGGGGAGTTTGATCCTATGGGACAATACAAGAGTTCAGTAACTGGAAGTCTGTTCAACAATGGTTGACATAGTACAGTTCAGCAACCTGCAGTTTCAACATATACACTTCATTTGTCATGAAAACATCTTATATATTAATATTTGTTATTTCCTCAAATGTTACTGCAATAGAAATGTTGACATTTGAAGAAAAAGGCAATAATGACTATACATAGTTTACAACACTTGGTCATGTTTCCCTTAAAGATACAGGTGACTGAAATTTTGAAATGCTAGGTTTTTTAAATTTATACCATAGGTGAATGTAATGCAAACATATTACGGCCTAAGTGTTATCCATTTCGTCCTAATAGTTAACAAATTGTGGTAAAATTTGTTAATTTTTTATGTTATCCAACCAAAAATATCCCTTGTGACAAAAAAAATTAAATTTTGGTCTTATATTTTAACTCTAAGTTAACAATAAATCCACTTCTTTAAATTTCCCTATGTTTCTCCATATCTCATTCTGCTTAGGCTCTGAATAGTTTTAAAGTCAAATTTTTTATGCTAAAAATTTTAGTTTTTGTGTTTGAAAATTGAAAATGTATGCTTAGATACAACTTTATATTGTATGTTCCTTATAGGCTGTTACACCATTGCACCAATTTCAACCAAACTTGGGATTGATAACCTTCGACACAAAGCAAAAATTTATGTACAGCTTAAAATTTGAAATTCCATTTCATTTCACATGATTAATTCTATTTAATTTTACATAATGCCTACAAAAGGTCAGCAGGGTTTGAATTAACTTGGGAGGATTTCCCCCTCATTAAAAATTTCCCTGGCTCCTCAAAGAAAATTTCCTTTCCAATCAGTGAAGTACTTTTTTTTTTGTTCTTACTGTATGTATTTACTACCATGGCACTTTGAAAATATAAGAAGACCCAGAACACTTTCAATGCAGACTGTACACGGTACAAGTGTGAGCTGTGAGTAAGCAAAAGTATCATATCGCAAGTTAGCTAGACAGTAAACAATTCTTATACTCCATCCAGCCTTAGATCTGCACCTTGTGTCCTTCTGCGATAACCTGATGTTCATATCACCTGCAACTATTACAAACAAATGCCACGTGGACTTATACCTCGTGTTTATGTTGCAACAGAATGATATTTACTCAGGAGTTATCACACTACATTCAAGTAGTCTTTACCAGGGTTATCATATATCTTGAAAACTCACAGATAATTGCCAATAT
Organism: Tenodera sinensis; assembly: GCA_030765045.1. Classification (NCBI taxonomy): domain Eukaryota; kingdom Metazoa; phylum Arthropoda; class Insecta; order Mantodea; family Mantidae; genus Tenodera; species Tenodera sinensis. Next base: position 394,018,737 of record CM060964.1, read on the forward strand.
TTAAGGTACTATATTTTATGGTGTGCTTTGGTTTCAGCATATCGTGAGTTAGCTGTTGACAGCTTGTGTTTACATTAAGTGCGGATCTAAGGGTGGAGTGATTAGTTTGGCATTCAGAGTCATTCAGAGTGACGACTGCTGCTTGCAATATTCAGTTGTTTCTTGCAACTCATTGCTCTATTGTTCATCAGCATGGATAAATTTGTGACAAGAAAGCAAAAAGTTACATAAAGTAATGACTGATGTACACAAGTTTGAATCTCAGGCTTCAACTTCAAGTAATATTAATATTACAGCTTCTCAGGTAAAAACTGCAGCATTGGAAGTGACATGTGCTAGTGAAAATAGTGAGAGTAAGTGATTACACTAATTGGGGGATGAGTAGGCCAAACTAGATTTGGAAAACAGAAAACAAACTGCCCCGGCTTTCATCAGACAATTCTGGGAGAGTTATATGCCTGTGGTGCTCAGAAATACAAAATCACGGTGCTCTTAAAGACAGTAAAATGCATATTGCTGCTGTTATGTTTTATGTATATAACACACCAATGCAACCACCATTATTGCCATAAATATAACACAAACTTAAGTCCCTCCCCCCCTTGTCAGAAAGTCTGATTCAAACACTGGTAAGAAGACCTCTATATTTTTGTCTACAATAACTGTAGTAGCTTGAATATTACCAAGATAAGAATAATTATAAAGGGGTAGACTATAACCCTGTTCTACACATGACTAGTGTGGAGCAACAATTTATTTGCATAAGAATAATTACTTATGTTTTTATAGCCTACAAGAAAATAAGCAATAAGATAATTTCTGCAAATGTTTATCTCAAATAACATGAAGATATAGGAATAAGAGTTTGTAACAATGGTTAGTACAAGAGTAGAGAAAGTCATGTGAGTGCAACACATTAGATCTTTTAACTTTGCTAACATACCTACATAAGTATGTAAGAAAGTTTCTTTGCATTTTTATGGTTTCAGAACAGCCATGTCATATCAATGTGGTCTACACTACTGCTTGTGTACCTTTGAATGTGTGTTGTTTGAAGGAAGGAGGTTAGAAGTAGGACAAAATATGCTTTGCCCTTTACTGTGGTGTTATGCGATATCAGCCAATGCAGATTTGCCGATCCCTGAGTTATATTGTGATGTTACTTAAACCGCTATTATTGCTTCCAATGAGATTTTCTCTATAAAAAGTGATGAGGTAGCCTGAATGGAAGTCACTCAGCTGCATTCCTGTGAAACCATCATTACAAACTCTGGTATTTGTGGTTGTTTAACAGTGCTTTTGCATAGTATTTTCTCAATATTTGTATTATATTTATTTTTTGTCTTTATAGTGTCCTGAGAGTTTAAATTCACTGTTTAAGTGTCTTGTATATTTTTTTAATGCTTCCAAAGAAATATAAGACCATAAGGCTATTCGGCAAGTGCAACCTAGGGTTAAATGCTATGGAGATAAACCATCAAACCTGGGCAAGACCAGGTAGTTAGTGGCAATCTTACCTGTATACATTTCTATAGGGTACCAGATAAAACAAATTTTAATATTTTTGTAAGGGGTCTGGGATGTCATTAGGACTAACTAAACTAATATAAGGCTATCTCATAGGTTGGTTTGTTTTGCATGCAAGTTCCATCCATAGCACCTGAAAACCAGTGGCGTATATTGTGGACTATCAAAACTATCACTGAAACCCATATCTAAAGTAAACTAGAAATTAATAAGTAATATTAACAATAATTGCAATACTAGCAAGTTTCCCTCATGAAGAATTAGTGCACAGGATGGAATATGTAAACACGATTATTAGAGAACTGCACTTAGGGGAACATTAAATAATCGTTCAATAAAAAGCATGGGGAAGGAACATTATAATGCTTAGTCCAAGGAAATAAAAGGGTTAACACAGGGAGAGATACAAATAAAAACCATTAAGAACTATTTACTAGAAAATGCTTTATACAGTACTGAGGAATTTAAGTACAACACTAAATGTAATCAAAACGTGTAAATGACTGTAGATGTATTTTATAGGTATGTAAAATTGAGAGAAACAGATTTGTAACTAAACTTTGTAATTAAATCTTATATGTGACGTATCCTATGTACTTTGAACATAAGGATGAAATGTCTTGTTCTGTACCATTGAACAGAGGGGAGAGTAGGGCTACAGATGCTTGCTGCCGTAGTCTTCATTATGATGCAGGAGGAGAGAGTGAGACGTGCTGCTATACTCACACGAGCGTCTCTGAAATGTGCCATATGGACACAACTGGCTGCACAGCAATAACATGTGGAGTTAAAAGCAAGAAAGAACATGCTTTTAATTGTATGATTGTTGTGGTCTTCAACAGTTCTATTAGTATTATTTATTTCATAGTGTACAGTGTACCATGATAGTTGCTAGTGCTAATGCTTTGAAGTTGATGGACGCCCTGGAATGCAACAAGTTTTGCAAATTTAGCATATTAATCTCAGCTTTGAATGAACATAAGAGATCAACGTATATAAAATCCTTTACAGCTTTAAAAACTTTCGACACTCAACGAACAGATCATTCATTGAACTATGAGAAAAAAAATGGTTGACTGTTTGCATAATGAAAAGATTAAAGAAAATAGAAATGTATTGAATAGATTGATTGATCAGTTCTTATACTTCCCCAATCTGTGAATTTTATTAAGGAAACCAGACAATTCTTTTTTTCTCTTAATGACTTACCCGCTTTTTTCTCACATTTCACCTCACTTGCATTTCAATTACAAATTGTATACCTGAAGATCACAATTTATTATCTTTCCATGTAGTGTAGTGGGTACAAATTATGTACTATATTCATACTACATTTTATTTATCTTTTTGACCTATCTAGTAAGATAACACTAATAAAAGCTAAATGAAGCTAAACATGGAAATGAAGGAAAAATGAAGTTTAAAAAAAATAAATACAAGCATATAAGCACAAAAATATAGTGCTGGCCCCACGTGACCAACAGTGTTATACCAGGGCACTCACCTAACGGAAGGTTAATCAACAACCCCTTCTAGTCCAGATCTACTAGGCCTAGTGATAGCCTAAGTCACAATCCCAGCATACAGCACTGCTGAAAACCCTGAACCCTATGTACACTCAAGTTATCATAGTTGCCTAACAAGCTTAAGGATCAGCAACCAGACTCATTATTGGTTACGTCAGTGTGTGTTTGTAACTGGTGTGTGAACTCGTCTTTATAAACTATGCAAAAGGAACATTTCCAACATCTTATGCTCTTTTGCTATTGTAAGGGCAAAAGTAACTCGCAATTCCGGCTGAAAATTTGTGCTGTCTGCGGGGAAGATGTAGTAATGAATTGAGCATGTCAAAAGTGGTTTAGTCGATTTCGAGCTGAGAACTTTGCCCTAAAACAGAAAGTTTGGCAACTACTCTGTCATAGCTTTGCTGCAGGTGCGTTGTGCTCTCAGGCTTTTTTAGTGATAGACTGTAATGAGAAACAAACTTATGAGACGAGCTTATACATGACACTACTATAAATTGTGGTTACATAATACCTACTGAACTAACGGTAACCAAGTAAGTCAGGTTCGTACTCAGATGTTTCTGCAAACAATTATCATAAACCAACAAGTTAACGCTTGCTTAAAGTTGTGCAAAAGTGATATAAGTGACACCTTGCTTCTTAACTCAAAATGTTAGAACTCACACTTCATGCACACCTTCCTCTGTGGTATTTGTGTTTGTTGAATAGTACATTTGCATAGTTTTAATCAACTCATTCTTTAAATGTCTTAATTAATAATTCTGAGATGCTTCCATAGAAAACAATGCTAATGGACAAGTGCAGCCTAAGTCTAAATGTTGTAGTGATAAACTGTCAAACCACAGACAACGTCGGGTATTTCAGCTAGTAACAAAGAATCACAAGGTTATTGGACAAGTGCAACCTAAGTCTAAATGTTGTAGTGATAAACTGACAAACCACAGACAACGTCGGGTATTTCAGCTAGTAACAAAGAATCACAAGGTTATTGGACAAGTGCAACCTAAGTCTAAATGTTGTAGTGATAAACTGTCAAACCACAGACAACGTCGGGTGTTTCAGCTAGTAACAAAGAAATACAAGGTTATTGGACAAGTGCAACCTAAGTCTAAATGCTGTAGTGATAAACTGTTAAACCACGGACAACGCCGGGTATTTCAGCTAGTAACAAAGAATCACAAGGTTATTAGACAAGTGCAACCTAAGTCTAAATGTTGTAGGTATAAACTGTCAAACCACGGACAACGTCGGGTATTTCAGCTAGTAACAAAGAAATACAAGGTTATTGGACAAGTGCAACCTAAGTCTAAATGCTGTAGTGATAAACTGTTAAACCACGGACAACGCCGGGTATTTCAGCTAGTAACAAAGAAATACAAGGTTATTGGACAAGTGCAACCTAAGTCTAAATGCTGTAGTGATAAACTGTCAAACCACAGACAACGTCGGGTATTTCAGCTAGTAACAAAGAAATACAAGGTTATTGGACAAGTGAAACCTAAGTGTAAATGCTGTAGTGATGAACTGTTAAACCACGGACAACGCCGGGTATTTCAACTAGTAACAAAGAATCACAAGGTTATTGGACAAGTGCAACCTAAGTCTAAATGTTGTAGTGATAAACTGTCAAACCACGGACAACGTTGGGTATTTCAGCTAGTAACAAAGAAACACAAGGTTATTGGACAAGTGCAACCTAAGTCTAAATGTTGTAGAGATAAACTGTCAAACCACAGACAACGTCGGGTATTTCAGCTAGTAACAAAGAAATACAAGGTTATTGGACAAGTGCAACCTAAGTCTAAATGCTGTAGTGATAAACTGTTAAACCACGGACAACGCCGGGTATTTCAGCTAGTAACAAAGAATCACAAGGTTATTAGACAAGTGCAACCTAAGTCTAAATGTTGTAGTGATAAACTGTCAAATCACGGACAACGTCGGGTATTTCAGCTAGTAACAAAGAATCACAAGGTTATTGGACAAGTGCAACCTAAGTCTAAATGTTGTAGTGATAAACTGACAAACCAGAGACAACGTCGGGTATTTCAGCTAGTAACAAAGAATCACAAGGTTATTGGACAAGTGCAACCTAAGTCTAAATGTTGTAGTGATAAACTGTCAAACCACAGACAACGTCGGGTATTTCAGCTAGTAACAAAGAAACACAAGGTTATTGGACAAGTACAACCTAAGTTTAAATGTTGTAGAGATAAACATCAAACTACGGACAACCTCAGGTATTTCACCTAGTAACAAAGAAACACAAGGTTATTGGACAAGTGCAACCTAAGTCTAAATGTTGTAGGGATAAACTGTCAAACCATAACAATGCTGGGTATTTCAGCTGGTAACAAAGAAACACAAGGTTATTGGACAAGTACAACCTAAGTTTAAATGTTGTAGAGATAAACATCAAACTACGGACAACCTCAGGTATTTCACCTAGTAACAAAGAAACACAAGGTTATTGGACAAGTGCAACCTAAGTCTAAATGTTGTAGGGATAAACTGTCAAACCATAACAATGCTGGGTATTTCAGCTGGTAACAAAGAAACACAAGGTTATTGGACAAGTACAACCTAAGTTTAAATGTTGTAGAGATAAACTTCAAACTACGGACAACCTCAGGTATTTCACCTAGTAACAAAGAAACACAAGGTTATTGGACAAGTACAACCTAAGTCTAAATGTTGTAGGGATAAACTGTCAAACCATAACAATGCTGGGTATTTCAGCTGGTAACAAAGAAACACAAGGTTATTGGACAAGTGCAACCTAAGTCTCAATACTGTAGAGATAAACCACCAAACCATGGCCAATGCTAAGTATTTCAGCTAGTTATAAGCAAAAGTGGTGAAAGTGCACAGCCTTGTGTCACTGTTGGATAAAGTTCATGTAATTTTGATAATCTATTGTTACATATAACTACAATAAAATTTCTTTTGTAAACTTTAAATAGACTGTGTATATTCTGTGGTGTATAATCAGCAGCTAAAATATGAAATAAATTATTTATTTATGCCAACAAACTTACTGTTGGTGTTTTTAAACACACAAGCCGTGTGTGGGCAGTGTTTGAGAGGTAGAAAATATGAACTGGTTTGAGAATTCAATGCCATTCTGGCAGATTGCCACAGTAGCTCAATGGTTAGAGCAGCCGCCTGGCAAGCAGAAGGTCTGTGGTTCAATTCCCAGCTGTGGCATTGAATTTTTAAGTTCCAGTTTTACCTCTCAATGAAATAAATTGTTTCTATTAACTCAATCAAAACCTTTTTTCAAGCGTATGAGTGTAATATGAATTATAAAATTAAATTTTCTGTTTTTCCTATTAACAATTTCATGAAAAATTATTCAATACAAAAACCATTTTGTTCTTCTCCAGGAATATTTTTCAGACACACAGTTGTATACTTACTGTCAGAATATGTGGCAGATGCTCTGCGTTGTTGCTGTGCACGCCACGCCACAGAGCGAACATGACCTCTGGTGCCTGTGTGAACAGCATCCATACTCAGGCTGCGACTCATGGTATGCCAGTGATCAGAAGATCGTCCTGTAGATGTCTCCAGTATCTGAGCTGCGTTCAGGTGTTCATTCAATGAGTACAGTTTATGAGTGATGTCTTTACCTGCAACATGAGATGGCAAAGGTCTGTGCTGTACCTCCTGGATCAAAGTTATATCCAGTATAGCAACATGCTTATGCACAGAGTTGCCAACATTACCTATACTAACAGAGTGCAATCTTAATGATTCTGATTCATGGAAGGCTTTTTTATAAGCTTATGCCAATTAGCAACCACTGGTTCCACCAAAGCACACAAGTGAAGCAAGTGTGCACTGTCTAATGATGCTTGTGATTGATGGGAGGTTAAGTTAGACTCACTTTTCTTCCTGTTTAAGCTTCCATTAATTAGTAACCAGTGGTAACAGCAAGCACATGTTCCTTAGCAATGTTTATGATTGTATATAAGAGGAGGAGGAGAAAGAGGAGGAAGAGAAAGAGGAGGAGAAAGAGGAGGAGGAGAAAGAGGAGGAGGAGAAAGAGGAGGAGAAAGAGGAGGAGGAGAAAGAGGAGGAGGAGAAAGAGGAGGAGGAGAAAGAGGAGGAGGAGAAAGAGGAGGAGAAAGAGGAGGAGGAGAAAGAGGAGGAGGAGAAAGAGGAGGAAGAGAAAGAGGAGGAGAAAGAGGAGGAGGAGAAAGAGGAGGAGGAGAAAGAGGAGGAGAAAGAGGAGGAGGAGAAAGAGGAGGAGGAGAAAGAGGAGGAGAAAGAGGAGGAGGAGAAAGAGGAGGAGGAGAAAGAGGAGGAGGAGAAAGAGGAGGAAGAGAAAGAGGAGGAGAAAGAGGAGGAGGAGAAAGAGGAGGAGGAGAAAGAGGAGGAGGAGAAAGAGGAGGAGGAGAAAGAGGAGGAGGAGAAAGAGGAGGAGGAGAAAGAGGAGGAGGAGAAAGAGGAGGAGGAGAAAGAGGAGGAGGAGAAAGAGAAAGAGGAAGAAGAAGAAGAGGAAGAAGAGGAAGAAGAAGAAGAGGAAGAAGAAGAGGAAGAAGAAGAGGAAGAAGCAGAGGAAGAAGAAGAGGAGGAAGAATAATTCATACAGCACTTATTTATCAAGAGTAACACAGTCTCTACATGCCATTTTCTTAAGTGCATTGCTCCATTAAGCTACTATATTTAGTAAGGAAGAAGAGGAAGAAAGTGTAATGTGTTCCAAAACTAGCTACATTAGGTTTGTACACATGCTTTTGGTAGAATACACAACCTGCGGCTGGGGTTACAGGACTCCAAATATCAAGTACTCATATCTACTCCAGATGCAATAGTAAGGAACTATCACTAATATTACACTTATTTCCTCCTGTGGGATATGGAAACCTGCCTGTGATACTCACCAATAATATTAGACAGTACCACTTTAAGTAGAGGTCGATGTCGGAGAACTCGCTCTAACTTCATGCGTTGCCAGCACATGTACACACACTCCTGTTCAGCTGTGATTGTCACCTGCAACAAATTACACTTACAATAAAGGCTCAGGAGCGCTTTCTTTCCAAAATTCAAGACATCAAGAAGAATGTACACCTTCCTAATTCAAAGGAAAACTTCATATTGTAACGTATGAGCCAGGTTATTCTAAAAGTCGTTCTCTGCAAGATCACTTGCACGGCTAGGTCATGCACCTACCTCGGTCCTTCACCCACAGTCATTGCTGACATATTGCTGCCCAAGTATTGACTAAGCTGCCTGGTAAGCGAAGTTCATACAAGTACATTTTAAAATTCCGGACTGTCATTGAGCCGAGGGACCAGTTTTTTGAGGTGCAGAAGGGATCCACGTCGGTGGGATGTTCGGAGGGTCAGCAGGGTAGGCAAGGGGTGCAATGGATTCCACAAGGCACCACCCACATAACCTGGACTCGTAACTTACAGCTGCTTTTCAGGTAACCTCTATTATCCAAATAACAGCTTGCTTGCTTTTCTATAATCTATCTTATTTTATTATTAAAAGTCTATTTTTGTAATTTGTATTGGTGCAATGAGTTGCTCCCTCTATCCCCAACCACCTAGCTATGCTCCTATGTTGCGTCCTGTCACACACCCTTCCAGGGGCAGGGCGTGACATAGTGGTGGAGGCGCCGGGTATCGATCCCGGTACCTCTTCAATCAGTTGTTATTACACCTAGAGGAAGTATTCCGTAAATTGGAAAAGCACAATTTTAAGCTCAAGCCCGAAAAGTGTTTCTTTGCTATGTCAAAAATTAAATTGTTAGGTTTTGAAGTATCGGAACATGGCATTGAACCAGACCAAAACAAACTGCGTGCAATAAAAGAATTGCCAGTTCCTAAAAATGTGCGTGAACTGCGACGTGTCTTAGGCCTGTGTGGGTTCTACCATAGATTTATCTCTAATTTTGCATCTATTGCCGAGCCACTATATACACTCACAAAGAAGAATCATGAATTTATCTGGAATGATGAACATCAAAAAGCATTTGAAACACTCAAAAATGCCTTAATTTCCCCACCAGTGTTAGCACACTATACCCCTGGAGCCCCTACTAGAATTCATGTTGACGGATTCGGTGCAGGATTAGGAAGTGTCTTATTACAAAAGGTAGGAGATCAATTTCACCCCGTGTCATTCTGTAGCCGCACACTATCAAAACATGAGAAAAATTATAGCGTGTCAGAATTAGAACTCTTGGCTATTGTTTTTGCACTAACTCCTTTTAGGCCCTATATATATGGGTACCTGTAGAAATAGTTACTGATCATCATGCACTATGCTACCTGTGGAACTTGAAAGATGCCACTGGCCGTTTGGCCAGATGGGCCCAAAAGCTCCAAATATATGATTACAATATTATTTATAAATCCGGTAAAAAGCATTTAGATGCTGATGCATTGTCGAGGTTTCCTGTAGTTGACCCCACCCCAGAAGAAACCGATCAAACAGAGGACCTGATCACTTGTTTACTGTCGCCTGTAGAAGTGGCCAAACACCAAAAAACTGACCCTGCGTTACTACCTCTTTTTGATGCATTGCAGCAACCAGAACTCGCCTCTCCTAAAGTACGTCGACAAGCTTCTACCTGTCTTCTTCAGTCAGGCGTACTTTATCATAAAAACACAGGTGCTACAGGACAGCTTCACTTACTAGTCATTCCCGATTCACTAAAATCTGAAATATTATCAGCTTGTCATACCGACCCTTTGTCAGGTCATATGGGATTTACTAGAACATTTCATAAAATCAATTCAAGATATTATTGGGTCGGTATGCGTAAAGACATTGAGCGGTATGTCAAAACATGTCCAAGCTGTCAATCCCGAAAGGGCCCTAAAAATGTCAAACCAGCAGGTTTGCTTCAACCCATCGAGGTCAAACAAATTGGAGAACGATGGGGTGTAGATTTAGTTGGCCCTATTCATAAGTCTAAATCAGGAAAAACAATAATCGTAGTTGCAGTCGACTATGGATCTAGATACTGTGAAGCTGCCGCAATTCCTAGAGGCTCAATTGAGCATGTAGCAAAATTCTTTTTGACCAACATAATTTGTCGCCATGGAGCGCCTGCCATGTTATTATCAGACAGAGGTTCTGTATTTATCAGTGATGTCACACGAGAACTGTTGAAATTAATGGGTGTCAAATCTACTTTTACAACTGCATACAATCCAGCGTGTAATGGTTTGGTAGAGCGTGCGAATCAAACAATTATTAATATGCTGTCACATTACACCTCCATGAATCAAGATGACTGGGACACAGCCTTACCTCATGTTATCTTTGCTTATAATACCAGTCGACAGGAATCAACAAAACAAACTCCCTTCTTTTTAATGTATGGTCGACACCCAATATTACCTCAGGAAGTGCAACTGAAGGGCACCTCAGAAAACTTATTTATCCAACAGACATTGAAACATATCCAACAGGCTCGTCAGTTAGCCATAGATAATATCACAAAACAACAGGCTAAGAATAAACATATTTTTTATCGTAAACAGCGCACATTTTCATTTCAACCGGGACAGCTCGTGAAACTTTTCACTCCTGTACGTAAAAAAGGTAAAACTACCAAATTACTTCAGAATTTTCACGGTCCCTTTAAAGTATTAGAGAAACTTTCCCTAGTAAATTATCACATTAAACAGACAACAGGAAATAAACGTAAAGATATGATTGTCCATGTAAAAAGACTTTACCCCTATTACACCTGAGTAAACACAGTGATGAACAAAATGCGTGCATAAGACATCACAGCTTCATAAGTAAAGAATATGAGATGATATTATTTGTTGTATTAAACATGTAGTATACATCTTTAATCTGTGGAGAAAGCTCATGGAAAGGCACACATTTGCTGACACAAGCTACGTTCACAAGGTCAGTCAGACATCCGAGACATAGTGCAAAGCTTTCTACTGACACAACAGTCTGTTGCTTCTATAGGTCAGAACAAACCTCTAGATCCTGTTTTAGCATTGTTTTATACGCCTGATAATTATCTCTGAGTTTTTCATGGTTGTCTATACAGATGTTCCTATACATTCGTGCTTACGCTCTCATATGTTTTAGCATACGTATACACTCAAGATGTCCCTCAATTACAACCCCTTATTTTCCCAAAGCCACCATCCCCTCATGGTAACCAACACAATGTCACAAGTAAAGTTGGAAGCAAGTAACGTGCCACTGTTGGATAGAGGGATAAACTTAGTGCAAATCCTATCATTGAACTCTAGACGTAGATAATTGTTTGTTTCTTAACTTCTAATACTTAGGAATATTCTCTCAATTATTTTGTGTAGTTTGTTCACAGAATGGATAACTTGGCTTACAGTTGCCTATGACGGCTACCTAGTGTGACAGTCAGGATTCGAACTCTGTACTCTGCTCTTGTTCGATCATCCCCACCTCAAGAACATTAAATACATTGATTTGATGAAGTTTTTCCAGTATAATCGCCTATGACTATTCAGCACATACAATTTTTATTTCAACATGTTTTCTCTAATGTAATTTTGAACATTTCTTTATGTTCCAGGTGTAAAGAATGCTTTAGGTTATGGTCGGAAGTCACTCCCATCCCTTAGAATATGAAGTATATGTCGGTAATTTTGTAATAATACTTTAGTAATAGACACGGAAGCGCTTCCCTAGAATTAGGTTATTAGATTTATTTACTAGATATATTACTTGCACTAGTGGTAAGTATGGAACAGTCTGAAGGTTCGATATGTTGTTTTGGTATACATAGCTCCACAGTAGAGCTTGATGGCGCTGCGGATTCGCTATGACATCGTTGATTTATGGGATACGATGTATAATTTTTGTGGTCAATGTTTAACTCTTAGAGTATGCCTGATGGCCCCTCTGAGGTAATGTATCATTAATATGGGATCATACTGTGCACAAGTATGTGATTGCATTTTGTAATTCTTTGAAGTTACGTAACATTGAAGTTGTTTTTGTAATCATGTGATGAACCTTCTTGGAGCACCCTGGGTTTATTGTGTCCAGGGGGGGAGTATTAGGTATTTGACAATGCTCAACAGATAAGAATACAGTAAGAGATACATATGTTAATGGAAGAAGTAGGTGAAAGCTGAAGAAAATAGATAGGTGCTAAGATTAATAACAACCGAAAACAAAGAGAACTACGACGTAACAAAGGTAATGTTGGTACACTGAGGTGGCTGATAATGTATTGTGTTAATTTTAGTCGACTATTGCTAAACTTAAAACATTAATGTACTTTGTTGATGAATTTTTAAGCCCATGGGTACAGTTATGCCATTTGAGAGTGTTATATTTGTAAACCTGATTAATGAAATCTTGCTACATTTTTATACATATTGAAAGTTAACGATAATGTAACTGCTAAATAATTATACAAATTGCTTATATGTCACACTGGTGTTAAGTCGACAAACATAAAGCACTTGTGTTGTTTTACCTAACCTTCGTTAATTTTTCACAAAGTATTGTATTGTATTGAAGTTGTGTTTCATTTGCGCATTATTAATGTATTGGTTTAGTGGGTATTGTCTTATAATTTTCTGTATGTAGTGAATGTCGCATTTCATGATTTATTTTTCTGTTTTTGTTCCATAATTTACTTCTGCCTTTTAAAATTGTAATTTTTTTTTTCTTCGTAAGCAAACTCATTATTCTTTTATATTATATTGTTTTCATGTATGTTATTAGTTTTCTAAATGGGTGCCAGTCACATGTTTCTGTTTCTTTCTTTCTCAATGATGTATATGTATTTTATAACTTTTGAGTCATAAGGCCATGGAGTGCGTCTGGTTAGACGTCTATGTAGAATGTGTGACAAGTGTTTGGTGTAAATCATGGCATCCCGTCTTCGTCAATGTCACATACAAAACAATGAAATTTGGTGAATAAAGGAGTATGTGAACCTGTGTTGTACTGGCTATAGAATTTGCAACGACTTCAGTTTCACATCTGGTCACCTATATGGGACTTTTCAGTAATAAATTGCATGACCAGAACATTTATGTGTGCAGTGCTGTGTGTAAGCATTGAACTCAGTACAGCATAGTCACATCGTTTACATGATACTGAGACTTGTGTTCTATGATGGACTGAGGAAACTCTATACAGCGTGTGCCAATACTTACCAATGCTACAGGATGTGTATGAGTTCGCAATTTGTGGTTCGCAGTTTGATGCCGATGAACAAAGGGTCCACACGTTTTCTAGCACTCACTATCACTGACTTCTATATCTTGACCTTCTATATGACTCATTTTTGTAATAATTATTGTTGTCATTATTGTTAGTGTATCAAGCTGTCTGTAATTTTGTGTGACTTGGCACCATTGTTCTACACACAGTGGAAGTGTGTTCTTTAGTTACCCCGGGCAGATGTAACGTATGAGCCAGGTTATTCTATCAGTCGTTCACTGCAAGATCACTTGCACGGCTAGGTCATGCATCTAGCGAAACGTCGACAAGCAACGCCTACATGACGCGGCCTACACCGGAAGAGCCAAGAAAAACAATGGACACCGGCCGTGGAAGCCTTCGCAAACATTTAAAAGTTCATACAAGTACATTTTAAAATCCCGGACTCTCATCGAGCCGAGGGACCAGTTTTTTGAGGTGCAGAAGGGATCCACGTCGGTGGAATGTTCAGAGGGTCAGCAGGGTAGGCAAGGGGTGCTATGGATTCCACAAGGCACCACCCACATAACCTGGACTCGTAACTTACAGCTGCTTTTCAGGTAACCTCTATTATCCAAATAACGGCTTGCTTGCTTTTCTATAATCTATCTTATTTTATTATTAAAAGTCTATTTTTGTAATTTGTATTGGTGCAATGAGTTGCTCCCTCTATTCCCAACCACCTAGCTACGCTCCTATGTTGCGTCCTGTCACACACCCTTCCAGGGGCAGGGCGTGACAATATCTAAAGTCAGTCTGGCACAAACATTAGACATCACATATTATTTACACCTGACAGAAGAAGTTAAGAAAAGTGATGCTCCAACTAGTGTTCTAAAATTATTGGCATTAGAGACAATTCATACTAGATTTCCAGAACACGAATGGCTCCATATTTATACTAATGGATCATTGATATCAAACCAAGACGGAGCAGGTGCTGGAGTCACATGTCACCTCTTTTCCTATTACAAATCTTTAAGTTATGGAACTACTAACTTTGATGGAGAAATTGAAGCAATTAGAATGGCCCTACAAAATCTTTTGTATAGAATTTCACATTTTCATCAAGCAGTTACTCTCTCTCAGATTCCAGGGCGGCAATTATAGCAATTACTTCCAAGTTGTCACCAAAAAACCAAACAATTATGGAATGTTGGAAAATCCTTACCCATCTAACACCTAGTCTTCCAATGGATACCAGCTCACTGTGGACTGAGTGGTAATGACAAAGCTGATTTTCTTGCAAAAAAGGGTACCAGCAATGTACAGAAATCTATAGTTAATCTATCATTTTATGCAGCTAAAAGATTAGTCAACTCTGAATTAAAAAAAATTATTGCTATGAAAAATCAAGAAATAAAAGATGGGAACTACCAAACATTCAAACAGTAATTCCTGAGTATCCTCGCAAAACAGCAGTTGCAACCTTCAGGTTGATTAAAGGACATGATTGTCTGGCAAAACATTTAACAGAATTGGGATATATTCTTCACCACTGTCCTCTATGTGATCTGCAAGAGGAAATGGATCGAGACCACCTTCAAATATGCCCGGCCACTTCTAGTGCCCCATCCATCAGTGAAAAATATTGGAGAGCAAGAGGATTAATGACTTCATTGTCAGAAATCCAGCATTAGCTAACAACAACAACAACAAATTACACTTATTGTTCCTTTTAAACATGTGATGCAAGAAATGTTTCTATATCTGGAGGTTCACCATTGTGCATCTGCAAGCACATGTCAACCTTCCCTATTGTGTTTGGCATTGCAGCCAATGTTACAGCATTTGTAACAATGTAGCCAACAAATGGAAACAATTTCCAAACATCTTTCATGTTTTATTGTTACTGATTCTGTGAATTACCAGGATATCAGATACTTCAGAATTTTGTGCCGCAGGAGTTATTCTACATGCCAGTACATCCACTGACAAGGGGCTGTTGCTTTTAAGCAAACTTGAAACCATCGGTCTGGTTTGGGTTTGAACCTGCAACCTTGGGATAAGCAGACCAGCACCTAACCCAGTGAGCCACCCAGACTGACTTCTTGTGACATGTGCACACGAATTGTGTACAAGGCCAACACTCAAAATGTTTAGAATGCTACGTTTCTAAAAAACAAATGAAGCTTGTTTATATTTGACAGCGGCTTTGTAATATATTGCAAGTTGATTACTGTGTAGTTTGTTTGATTTACTGTAATAGTTTGTTAATTATCTTCATTTAAAAGTTTTGTGTTCTTCCAAAAATGAATTTGACTAGGGAACATTTCCAGGCAATGAGTTTTTACAACTTTAAATCATTGATGCCTAAACAATGTGAAGATCACCTAAGAAATGCATTTCATGAAAAAGCCCCATCTAAGCCAACATTCTATAATTGGTATAGTGAATTCAAGAGAGATTGGTTTTTTCTTAACGGTGAATTTCCTGAAGGACACCCAAGAACCACTGTTACTTAGTAAAATATTGCAACTGTTCAAGCAATGCTTGAAGAAGATGACAGATATCAATCTATTTGGGCATCATTGGGCATCGTTCTGAGTCAAATGCAAAACATTTTACATTAACAGTTACATGTGAGAAATCTTTGTTCTCGATGGCTCGCACATAAACTGACACCTGATAAAAAACAACAATGAGTTGACTGGTGCAAAAGAGCTGTGGAAAAATTCCAAGGCAACACTTCAAACTTAGTTTAGAACATCATTACTTGTGATGAATCTGTGATTTAAGAGGGTTCCTATGAAGGTTTTGAGATTTGAGGAAATGAAAGTTGATCCACTCAAATTGGATGTGGGACGTGATAGCCCCATCCTTTGTGAGTAAACTGGTATCAGGTAGTAACTCTCCTACTTCAGGAACTCCAGCAGCACAAGGATGAGCAACCCACAGTGTGCAGGTAGTCAGGAGCTTGGAACAGGATACCTTTGCTCTTTCCAGGCATGTAATTTATCATTGGGGACAGAAAAAAGTCGCATGGGCCAGGTTGGGACTGTATGGTGCATGAATCATAAGTTTGACCTCTGTAGAATACCTGAACTGAACGGTGATGTTGGCCACGTGTGTGGATGTGGTGTCATGATGGAGAAGAATCCCTCACAGTCCCATGTGTGGCTGCCGTTCTTGGAACTTGGCAAAACTTTTGGCAAGCAAACTGGTGTACCATAGTGCTTTGCTCCTCCAGAGAAATGGTTGCCACAAAACCACCCTTTAGGAAAAATGGGGCCACCATTTTCTTGTGTACACTTTGATGACACTTCACTTTTGTCGCTGGATTGTCATCAGAAAATATCCACACCACTGATTGCCATTTGGTCTCCAGATCAAACTAATAAATCCAGTTTAAGTCAAAAAGGTGAGTCGATTAATAACACTACACAACACTAATTTATATTTTACTGGAACATATTTCGAAGGCTTGACTTTCCTTCATTATCAACTGGACATTGACTGGTTCTCCCTGGTGTGGATGGTGATGTTTCCTCTGAGGTCTCCTCTGGTGGTGGTTCAAGGAACTTACTGAAGATATCCTTCTGGGGGATGTCGAAATTGAATGCTCTGTTTCTATTTTTCAAAAAGAAGATTTGTTCTATTTTGAAAAATAGAAACAGAGAATTCAATTTTGACATCTCTGAGAAATATATCTACAGCAAGTTCCTTGAATCACCACCAGAGGAAACCTTACCATCCACATCAGGGAGAACCAGTCAATGTCTGGTTCATAATGAAGGAAAGTCAGCCTCTGAAACATGTTCCGATAAATTATAAGTTAGTGTTGTGTAGTGTTATTAATTAACTCACCTTTTTGGTTTAATTTAATTATTACAACACTGTTTCCAAACTTTCAAGAAATAATCCAGGTTTCATCATCTGTGGTAATGTCAGAAACCCATCTGGAATTCCCTCCTTCAGATCTTGTCAGCATTTTCTCACACCATTCAACATGGGCATGTCTTTATTCTTCCATCAAATTGTGAGGCACACATCAGGATATGACCCTCCTCACACGAAGCAATTCGTGGAGGATTTTCAAATCTGATGGCAAACCAATCTGCAGTGTTGCCTCAATTTCTTTAAATATTATGCAATTATTTTCGTGAAGCATTTTTCTCAATGCTGCGATGTTTTCCTCAGTCACTGCTGATGCTGGACCTACGCTTCTCTCCTCATCTTTCAAAGATGTTTGGCCCTTTTTAAATTCCTGAAACCACTAAAAAACTGTCGCATGAGATGGAGCAATGCCCCCTAAAGCCTGTGACAGAAGTTCAAGTCTTTGACACTGGTTTAACCCGCTTTTAAGATTGCAGAAAATTGCTGAGCATAAATTCTCTTCCAAGCTCCATTGTAGGGACTGACTACCTGCACGCCATGGGTTGTTTATCCTTGTGCTGCTGGAGTTCCTGAAGTAGGAGAGTCACTACCTGATACCAGTTCACACAAAAAGGATGGGGCTATCCCATCCTGCATCCAATTTGAGTGGACAAACTTTCATTTTCTCACATTTCAAAACTTTCGTAGTGACCCTCCTACTGTTATGATCTTGATAAGAAAAGTAAATTGGTTCAGTGGGTCTTTTGAACAGAATTTAAGCACATGAAAGAATGACCAATTTGCATTGCTGTAAGAAGATGGTTGCTAAGTTTTGCTTTCCAAAATGGGCCATACAGCTACTATTGCAAAAGAAGAAGGATGTACTGTTACTGCTAATTGGTTCACACATTTCTGTTTACTGCAAATTTTTGAAAAAGTTCATGAAAAACACTCAAAAGGAAAAGTATTTTTTGAGAGGTAGAACTGGAACTGAAAAATTCAATGCCACAGCTGAGATTTGAACCACAGACCCTCCGCTTACCAGGCAGAATTTTTCAGTTCCTATTCTACCTCTCAAACATTGCCCACACATGGTTTGTGTGTTTAAAAACACTAACAGTAAGTTTGTTGGCATAAATAAATAATAGTATTTGTTTATATATTCTGTTTCCAAAAATTAAAGATAAAATGTGTAGAATCATTTCGTCATCAGATGATGAAATGAAATGAAATGAAAAATGTTAATTTGGGCATGTTTACAACATACCTCGGCTGTTTAGGGAGATCCCTCTTCAGCCTAGTCTGAGGTTTTTTATTTGTTGTGTGAGGGATCTTTATGGTGTTGGTGCATATATATTGTTTTCATTTTTGTGTTTTTGTTGACGTTGTGTAGTGTTGTGTGTTGTGATTTTGTGTTAGTGTTTCAGTTCCCCATGTTTCACCACCATTGCTCCATAGACAGGCAGATGAAGCAGTGGAACATTATAAAAACCTTGTTCCTGAAGTGTCTCAGAGTGGTATCATTGCTTTAAGCACTGGTTTCATTTGACGCCAAAAGGTATTGATGCTAAAGGGCAATACTTTGAAAAATAATGAAATAATTTAAATTTATTGAAACTAATCCTTGTTTGACTTTGTAAAACTGTTCGGTGTTGACGCTTTAGGATTTCACTCTTTAATGATAGTAAATAGTTGGCGAGATGCAGTCGATACTCATAATTGGACAAAAGTACTGACCTGAAACACATCATCGCTGTTCTCGTGATTGGCTTCCCATTCTGGTGAGTCTATGAACTGGTGGGGGAGAATGTAATGGAGGTGGATGTCATCGCAAGTCACTCGCAATCTGCAACACAAGCACCTCTTTCTGACAAGTCTCAAAAACAAAACAGTGACAATTTGGTGTTTGGGAACAAAAATGACAATGAATGCAATAGGTAAAGTAACCACTATTATAATGATGCTGTTAAATAATCAAGAAAAGATAATTGCCATTTCCTAGACTTGTCAAAAGATTTTGATTCTGTAAATATAGGTATATTAATAGATAAACTAGAAAGCTGTGTGGTTTGGGGATTAACAATGGACTGGATCAATTCATAACTAAGAAACAAAACTCAATGTACTGAAATAAAGTGCGGTAATAAAGAGGGAACAATGGAGCAAGTAAAATAATGCTATGAAACCATGGAACAGAGGATTCCCCAGGGTTCTAAATTAAGCCCATTCTTATTTCTGGTATATGTGAATCTAAGAGATGGAGGCTTAGCCATCACATATGCAGATGATATGACAATAATTAAAGCAAAAACAATAACTTAGGTGACTGCTTCTGGTTAGCATGCTGAGATTCAGAGGTCCTGGGTTCAATGCCCGGCTGATGGGAATTATTCCCCATCCTCCTTAGAGTCTGGAAGTAGGAATGGGAGTGTAAATTTAATATAGGTGTGGGAGGTATGAGTGCACAGATTTTGCTTGATGGTAGGTTCAAATATGAGAAATCAAAAACTCCAATAACAAATTCATCTATTATGAAAAGTGAAGGACATAATTGAATATGATTGAATACATTATCTGCACAGTCTGGCAGCAGAGTAGGACTGAGGAGCTGAAGGTTTTGTTTACTAATGCATCTTCCACTAACCCATGCATACGTTCACACCTACAATGAGTCAAAGTCCAAATTACACTCGAAAACTGGTGTTGGCAACATCTGTGTGTTTGTTATCAGCTACTGAAGTAACAAGGGGAAGGGTGGTTTTCTTTTTGAGAAGTTGTCATGAGGGCTGAGCAGGTAGTTTTTACTGTCAACATTTCTGACCTTCCACCCTACACACATGCCAAAGTTGTGTGCTTCCTGCTGAATGTATGTCCACAAATTTATTCCAATAGACACACTAGAATCCAATTATTTAATATCATTTTGTGGCTAAATGACTCATGTTAGGAACAAAAGGAAAAGCCTTGAATAATGCATGTGTTAAAGGCTTTCTATGCTATAGAGGAAACGGCTTATTGGCAGTTCCCAACAATTCAATATGGCCAACATTACACTAAACTGCAGTGGACATTACATAAAAAATCAGTACTGGCAACCATTATTTCTAACCTCAAATATCACAGGGTTAAATAATATGCTTTCAAACGATAATAATGCTTGAGCATCATTACCAAACAACACATGATGAACCTCCTCACCTTCGGCAAATCTTGTTCTGTAATAATACTTTCGGATAAAATCACTTTCAAATGCTAAACATCATAATATATTTAATGCAAATTAACAAACTATTACAGTAAATCAAACAAACTACACAGTAATCAACTTGCAACTGCACTGTGTTGCAAATACAAAAATAACAACAGTAACTATGACTGCATATACTGCACTAAACAATTCAAGACAAACCATGTACACATGAGCAATGCAATGGAGTCCGCAGATTAATACAGCATCTAAACAGAATCTTGTTTTAAATTCTATTGGTTGCCTTCCCTGCAATGTGTTAAAAAATCAGGGCTTCTGTGGAACATAACAGATACAATAACACAGACTATTGCCGTAGCTTTACCATGGTTATGTTTTACGAACAGTTGGTGGTAATAATGCAACCTAACAGATGGAATATCACCAAATATAACCAGACCACGCCACAATGTGGGGTATCTCAATAAGCTGTGTCCTCTATAATTGCAGAAGTAAAGGATAAACAAGTGCTGACATATTGGCAATCAAACATTCAGCAACCATGCTCTATAGAGGAGTGTGGTAGAGGAAGTTGTCCTTCAGCTTAATGTGAAGAAGTGGCCCTTAAAGTCTGCATACTCACACCCCAACACCTTGTGTAACATTAACACCACTGTAAGTGAGTGAGCAATTGCTCCAAAGCCTCAGATAGGACTTAAAATGTTAGAAAGCATATAAGTAGAACATAAAAAAAAGTAACTGGATTGGATATGGTTCAGTGGGTTCACTACTAGCCATAAAGGCCTGTGAACATTGAACATGTCAAGGAATTGTACAGTTTAGTTGCATATGGGCACCCATGGACAAAAAACATGAGTCATGTCTGGAACACAAACTTACATACTACAGTTGCCAGGTGTCACGTTTTTCCCATAAATTGTACGTTTTTGAAGTGGAACTTCTTATGGGAGGGCTTTGAAATTCTGATCTGCAACCTTTTCATGTAACAAAAAGTGGTGGGGGTAAACAATGTGTCGGGTAGAGTGGGAGCAATGTCTTGTTTGCCTTCGGGTATTGGGAAAGAGTGAGACATATGCTCTTCTTGCTTTCTTTCATTCTTGTTGTCTGTGGTTGCGTGTACTGCGTTCAGGCAGCATGGCGATCACTGAGCACAGCTGTTGGCTGTCAACAGAGCATTGTGTATATAACCAATGCATTTCGAGTATTGCTTAATGTTCACATTGTTTATAATCTATTTCCTTTATTAAAATATACAATTTTGTTGTGAATATGCCTAAGTCAGATGCAGAAAGAACAAGAGCGGGTGAAGTGACAGTTCAGAATGTGAAAAAAGAAAAAGTAGATCTGAAATTGAACGAGATGGTAGAGAAAGGAGTAGAATAGGTGCTAGTTTGGACAGTGTAAATAATGAAGACAATGACCTAGCAACTACCACCTTGGCTCAGCCATCTCCTCTTGCACCTATCACTGATAATTTACAGTATTCTGATTTTAACAAATTCAAGACTGCACATAATATTTTCAATCAAGATTTTGTAAATAATCCATTCGGTTTAAAGTGTTGTGTGTGTGACAGATTGTGGCTTAAAAATAATTAAAATGTTTCCCTCTAATACAAAAGTTTCACTTCTTTAGTGTGTCTTTACAGCTCACTCTTTTTTGGGTTATTCTTGCATTTTACACTTTTTGCCCTCCCATAAGACAGTTTCTTCCATTTTTATACTTCTTGGAGAGGGAATGAATTTTTCCACATCACAAGAATGCATATGCAGCATCATGGTTCCTTGTTATATTCTCGTCCTGGTATTTGTTTGATATAGCTGGAAGATGGACGTGTTTATTTACAGCGTAGACCGTGGAAACAAGCAAACCCTTAACTGTAGGACAAAACTACATGTCTAATATACACAAGGTTATGGCAAGTAATAAGTATTTGCTTAGAATATAAGTGTGGTGGTACTAAAGTTGTTAAACGTTTACAAATACATTATTTTATCAAACTGGGTTAATTTTATATTTTGATTTTCATTTCAGTAATTTCATTTGCAAAATGAATGCATTTTCACTGATGTGAGAAACAGATGCACCAAGGAATTGATTGAATCTGAATTACTGATGGCTGTAAACTTTCCATATTCATCAAACAATTTTTTTGAAATGGCAAAATGTGTTACAAAATTTTTAAAAGAAAAGAAAAATCTGAAAATAAACACCAACATTAAAAGTGTTCATGACCAAAATGAGCCTTGAAAATTCTATTTTGATGTTTGTGTCGGTAAAAAAAAGTCTTTTTTTTCCTAATAAAAGGAAAATCTTTTGTTTTTTTGTAAATAAAACCTGCTAACCCTAATACATACATGCATCCACCTGCCCCCCCCCCCCCTCCCATACACACACACACGTGCCTACAGTACATGACAGATAGACACACAGACAGTCAGACATACCTACTTTTTGGAAACTACAGGTTATTTGGTACTCATGGAGTTATTCTTTACCAATAAGGTAGCCTGGCACTCCAGACACAACTCATTTTTTTATCCAGGGTGTACATAAATATTACATTTTGATAATGAACAAAAGACATTTTATACCCAGGCAATATAAAAATAGAGCAGGGATAATTTTGTAGTTATGTACAGAAAGAAATCAAATACTTCCCTGCAGTTATAAGAATAACATAATACAACTTGACTGCATATGAATTTCAATAGTTGATTGTTTAAACTTTCACTGGACTTTTGTAGCCCATCATTCTGTTAGATTTCATCTACAGTACGTAAACTCTTCTGTACATATACAAGGGCCCTAATGACCTAGTTGTCGACGGGCCCGTAAACCCCACTACTCACTGTACATATACAAATAGCTTTTGAACAGGCATTAAATATTACTGGCACTGATTTTTCATTAAAACAGCTAGATACTTTGAAAGGTAGACTCAGAACTGAAAAATTCAGTGCCATAGGTGGGATTTGAACCATGGATCTCCTGTTCTATGCATGCTACTGAGTTACCATGGCAACATGCCAGTATGACCTTAAATCCCCCCCACCCCCTGTCAGCCTCAGTAGCATGATGGTTAGTGTGTCTGCCTCACGTCCAAGAGGTCGCGAGTTCAAATCTTGCTTAGGGCAAGTTATCTGGGTAAGGTTTTTTTTTTCCAAGGTTTTCCCTTATCCTGAAAAGACAAATGTTGGGTAACTTAAAGCTCCATGGACCTTGGGCTCATTTGAGTATCATTTCATTAATTCACAGTCCGGTATGACATTATGCTGGAGGGCGTTAATTTAAAAAAAAAAAAAAAAAACCGTAAATTCCCTAACTGATTTGCACTTTGTTAGTAGATCACAAGGAAGTCCTAATTCAAGACACTTACCACAATTGTAACTTACAATCATAAGTACAGTACAGCTGCAGTTATCTGAGTGCCGGGTTAACGAGTTCTGGATTAACCGAACTATTGAAAGTAAATGTTGGAACTCACGCCCATTGCAATTAAAACAAAGAGTACATCGACGTGCCATATTCTACCATACTCTCGCAAAGACACCAGCCATTTCTCTGGTTTAAAAGTTTGTCGGCCTAATTTTGATTAGTAAAGCTGTGATTAACTGTAAACAATGAGAGTTGTGTTTAAAGCACCTTTGAATTAGGAAGACTGTCTCAGATCCTGCAGACATCACTACCTTCTCCCTCCCTCCCCATGTGCATGGTTTCATTTGCACAATTATATAATATGAGCTGATGAAAGAAACAAAGCTATGGATTCGCCAACAGTTTAAAATGCATATTTTAAAAACATTTTGAAGATACTAATAGTGTACATATAGTAGTGTCAGCTAGCAGTGTTCTCCTTACTCTACTGTTGTAAAGTTCACGGAACCTCAAGCTGTTGACAGTTGCCGTAATGGAAGGTGGCAATTGTCTGAGGTTAGGGTAGCCATCACCGCTGCACTGATTTGCAAGTAAGTTAATTATAACTGAACTATTAGAGACTCCATTCTTATTTTTTCTGAGAATATTGAATAAACTTCATTGTATTTTTAGTTTTTTTTCCAGATTTTTAAATGGTTGAGTTTGTCTTATTATCTAACTTTAAAGCTTTAATCGTATAAAATATAATACTAATAATAATTAATAAAATTTTCTAATAAATACCTCACAAAATACTGCGATTTATCTTTAATTTGAGCCAAAGATCAAGTAATTTGCTTCATTACAATCGGAGGTATGATTGATCGAAGAGTGAGGAGCGCACAATTTTTGAGACATTTCAAAAATTAATATCTGCCAAAATAAACTTGTTTATATAAAACGAAGAAACATGGGTCAAATATATTTTGTTCCAAAACATCAAAAAAAAAATTTCAAGAAAATCTGAGAGATCAAGGTCATTTTTTGCCATATTTTGTTCGATTTGACATGGAATGACTCATATAGCAGAAGATCTATGGTTCAAATCCTGGCTCTGGCATTGAATTTCTCGGTTCTGAGTCTACCTATCAAAGTTTGCCTACATATGTTTGCAGAAATGATCTTATTGCTAATTTTCTTGTTGGTTCAAGGGGAATAGGAGTATATGGTAGGCTTTAAGGGCTGTCCACTATGTGAAAGCTTTGACGTTGTTTTCCCTTTGCATAGCCAAGAGGGGAAAAAAAACTATTCCTGTTTACAAAAAGTATTGGAAAATGCAAACAAAAATGTCATGTGTACAATCACGTGAATTTCTCTACTCAGTCTTGTACAAACTATTGTTAAACACTTATTCTTCTATCTACTTCATGTTAATTGAGACTAACATTTCTACAAATTGCTTTATTACATGTTTCCTTATAGGGGAATGGGAAAATACAGTAGCCTTAAGTGAGTCAAATCTGGTCGCTATGTGATGGCTTCGAAATTCCATTCTCTTCGTATGTCCAGGATATAAAAAGCAGGTTATGACTTCCCAGTTGAGAAAATTCCAACCAATAACAAGAAATATCTTGGAAATGGTTCACTCCACAAAAAACGTATTTGACAAACTGTGTGATATCTATATATTTTGTGTAGTAAGATTTTGTCTATTTCTTATGGTTTGCCATTTATGTAAAAGTCATCCAGTATGAAGAGGACTCCAGAGAATATTCCCAAAAATTCAACATATACATTTCATTGGTAATGGAAATATCTTAAACATATGGCACTTTAATAAAAATCATTAGAGCCATTTTTGAGAAAAACAGAATTATCAAAAATTTTTCTGTATGGCGGTTTTCTTGAAAATTTTTATGCCGCATCATTGGAAGATGCTGAACTTAAAAACAAGTTTGGTAATTAACTGACTTTTCATTTTTGAGTTGTGCTGTTCACAGATGCACACAGACTTTTTTCTAAAATTACTTTTTCTTTGATTGAGGGAGCCTCAAAACATGTATTTCTTGTGAAATTTTGGTATCAAGTTTTTGGGTGGAATACAATACTTCCCCTACTTACTGTAAATACGTGGTAGAGAAAGTAAAAAGTCTCATGTCACATGTTGGAAAGATGAGCCAATATTACTAACTTTCCTCGCAGGAGAACTGAGAGACGCTCATCTGCAGATGTTACGTCTTCTACAGCGTATGTCTCGCCAGGCTCCAGATGCATCAGCTGCCCCTCCCGCGTCAGTTCCTTGAAGTGCTTCTTGCTCACTCGCAAGGGCTTGAATATCTTGAGGTACAATTCTGCAAGTTCCAGCGACAATCTCGGAGGAAGAAACCTCACTGTGAGCAACATGGTGTGTACTACATTCAGTACTACCAACACGACGTTCCAGGCAAATGCATCTGGTGCACACACATGGATACCAGCCCACAGTGCTGACAATAGGAAACCAACGCACAGAAATGCTCTGCAACAGAATAGTTTGCACTTAGGAAAAAACCAATCACACTGCCACACTGAAATCTTGCAAAAATATACATTTGTATTCCACAACTTCACAAATAGCGACTATAAATTCAAAATCTATTTTCACATTTTATATTCTAAATACCTACATTTATAAAATGCAAGTTAAAATTCAAAATAAAATGTTTCATTTTGAAACTGAGGCCCTCGGAAATTATTTTTTTCCAGCACATTCACATTTTCAAAATGTTCCACACAATGCAAATTTCATCCAGTTCTTCTGAAATTTGTAATTTGGATTCCCAAAACACGAGCAATTAAAACTGTTCAATAATTATTTTCCCCAATGGTTTTTGGGTTATTAAATTTTAAAGATATATAAAACTTTAATAAAAAAAAGAAGAAATTATAAGTGTTAAATGACAAAATTTAAAAAGTGATTTTCTTTTGAACAATGATAGTAAACCAAAATTATAACAGTTTGCACATTACAATCATATCACAAAGAATTTAAGAAATTGTTATTTTTAAAATTGCATTATTTGCCATAGGATAATACGATAATCGTAAAATTCACCTTTAAACTTAAATATTTCAGAAACTAAAAGAGATTTCAGACTAAAGTTTAAAAACATCTAATTTCTATATAAAACAACACTGTATTGATATTTTCAGCTAAATTGGAAGAAAACTTTAGAAAATCACACTTTCTGTGTACCGCAATTCTGAAATTGCTTGATAGTAACATAGTATACTATTAGGAATATTCTGCAATCTTGCAAAAGCATTTGACTGTGTAAACCAGGCATGCAGAAAGTCAGGATACCCAGTATGAGCCAGGCAGGCACCAGGTATGCTCAGGCAGGCAGGAAGTCAGGATACCCAGTATGAGCCAGGCAAGCACCAGGCATACTCAGGCAGGCAGGAAGTCAGGCTACCCAGTATGAGCCAGGCAGGCACCAGGCATGCTCAGGCAGACAGGAAGTCAGGATACCCAGTATGAGCCAGGCAGGCACCAGGCATGCTCAGGCAGGCAGGAAATCAGGATACCAAGTATGAGCCAGGCAGGCACCAGGTATGCTCAGGCAGGCAGGAAGTCAGGCTACCCAGTATGAGCCAGGCAGGCACCAGGCATGCTCAGGCAGGAAGTCAGGCTACCCAGTATGAGCCAGGTAGGCACCAGGCATGCTCAGGCAGGAAGTCAGGCTACCCAGTATGAGCCAAGCAGGCACCAGGCATGCTCAGGCATGGCAGGAAATAAGGCTTGCCCAGTGTGGGCCAGGCATGGCAGGAAATCAGGCTTGTCCTGTCTGAGCCAGGCATGGCAGGAAATCAGGCCTACCCAGTCTGAGCCAGGCATGGCAGGAAATCAGGCATGCCCAATCTGAGCCAGGTATGGCAGGAAATCAGGCTTGCCCAGTCTGAGCCGGGCATGGCATGAAATCAGGCTTGCCCAGTCTGAGCCAGGTATGGCAGGAAATCAGGGTTGCCCAGTGTGAGCCGGGCATGGCATGAAATCAGGCTTGCCTAGTCTGAGCCAGGTATGGCAGGAAATCAGGCATGCCCAGTCTGAGCCAGGTATTGCAGGAAATCAGGCCTACCCAGTCTGAGCCAAGTATGGCAGGAAATCAGGCCTGCTGAGTCTGAGCCAGGTATGGCAGGAAATCAGGCTTGTCCAGTCTGGGCCAGACATGGCAGGAAATCAGGCCTGCTCAGTCTGAGCCAGACATGGCAGGAAATCAGGTCTGCTCAGTCTGAGCCAGACATGGCAGGAAATCAGGCTTGCCCAGTCTGAGCCAGACATGGCAGGAAATCAGGCTTGCCCAGTCTGAGCCAGGTATTGCAGGAAATCAGTCCTGCCCAGTCTGAGCCAGACATGGCAGGAAATCAGGCTTGCCCAGTCTGAGCCAGGTATTGCAGGAAATCAGTCCTGCCCAGTCTGAGCCAGGTATTGCAGGAAATCAGGCTTGCCCAGTCTGAGCCAGGTATTGCAGGAAATCAGGCTTGCCCAGTCTGAGCCAGGTATTGCAGGAAATGAGGCTTGCCCAGTCTGAGCCAGACATGGCAGGAAATCAGGCTTGCCCAGTCTGAGCCAGGTATTGCAGGAAATCAGGTTTGCTCAGTCTGAGCCAGGTATTGCAGGAAATCAGGCTTGCCCAGTCTGAGCCAGACATGGCAGGAAATCAGGCTTGCCCAGTCTGAGCCAGGCATGGCAGGAAATCAGT
Organism: Tenodera sinensis; assembly: GCA_030765045.1. Taxonomy (NCBI): domain Eukaryota; kingdom Metazoa; phylum Arthropoda; class Insecta; order Mantodea; family Mantidae; genus Tenodera; species Tenodera sinensis. The sequence goes on from CM060964.1 coordinate 394,047,107, forward strand.
CCTGCCCAGTCTGAGCCAGGTATTGCAGGAAATCAGGCTTGCCCAGTCTGAGCCAAGCATGGCAGGAAATCAGGCTTGCCCAGTCTGAGCCAGACATGGCAGGAAATCAGTCCTGCCCAGTCTGAGCCAGGTATGGCAGTGCAATCAGTCCTGCGCAGTCTGAGCCAGGTATGGCAGGAAATCAGTCCTGCCCAGTCTGAGCCAGGTATGGCAGGAAATCAGTCCTGCCCAGTCTGAGCCAGGCATGGCAGGCAATCAGTCCTGCCCAGTCTGAGCCAGGTATGGCAGGAAATCAGGCTTGCCCAGTCTGAGCCAGACATGGCAGGAAATCAGTCCTGCCCAGTCTGAGCCAGGTATGGCAGTGCAATCAGTCCTGCGCAGTCTGAGCCAGGTATGGCAGGAAATCAGTCCTGCCCAGTCTGAGCCAGGTATGGCAGGAAATCAGTCCTGCCCAGTCTGAGCCAGGCATGGCAGGAAATCAGGCTTGCCCAGTCTGAGCCAGGTATGGCAGTGCAATCAGTCCTGCGCAGTCTGAGCCAGGTATGGCAGTGCAATCAGTCCTGCGCAGTCTGAGCCAGGTATGGCAGTGCAATCAGTCTTGCCCAGTCTGAGCCAAGCATGGCAGGAAATCAGTCCTGCCCAGTCTGAGCCAGGTATGGCAGTGCAATCAGTCCTGCCCAGTCTGAGCCAGGCATGGCAGGAAATCAGTCCTGCCCAGTCTGAGCCAAGCATGGCAGGAAATCAGTCCTGCCCAGTCTGAGCCAGGTATGGCAGTGCAATCAGTCCTGCGCAGTCTGAGCCAAGCATGGCAGTGCAATCAGTCCTGCGCAGTCTGAGCCAGGTATGGCAGTGCAATCAGTCCTGCCCAGTCTGAGCCAGGCATGGCAGGAAATCAGGCTTGCCCAGTCTGAGCCAAGCATGGCAGGAAATCAGTCCTGCCCAGTCTGAGCCAGGTATGGCAGTGCAATCAGTCCTGCCCAGTCTGAGCCAGGCATGGCAGGAAATCAGTCCTGCGCAGTCTGAGTCAGGTATGGCAGTGCAATCAGTCCTGCGCAGTCTGAGCCAGGTATGGCAGGAAATCAGTCCTGCCCAGTCTGAGCCAGGTATGGCAGTGCAATCAGTCCTGCCCAGTCTGAGCCAGGCATGGCAGGAAATCAGTCCTGCGCAGTCTGAGTCAGGTATGGCAGTGCAATCAGTCCTGCGCAGTCTGAGCCAGGCATGGCAGGAAATCAGTCCTGCCCAGTCTGAGCCAGACATGGCAGGAAATCAGTCCTGCCCAGTCTGAGCCAGGTATGGCAGTGCAATCAGTCCTGCGCAGTCTGAGCCAGGTATGGCAGTGCAAGCAGTGGGTCACAAGTGGAGGTGATAGGGATATAGTGGCGGCAGGCTGTCTTATACTGTTTTAGCATTTACAATATATTTACATTATGCTGCGGACGTCTGGGCGGGCAACGGCCCTCTCTTACCTACAGGACAGAACTATCTACTCGGTGGTACGACGTGGCTAGATAAACTAGCGAACTCCGTTTCCACAAGAGAGGCAGCCAAATTTAAAAGAAATCCGTTGACCACAGAGAAGACAACACTGGAGTTGACGATCACCTGATTGGATCTACTGGACTTGACATTAGTAGCCATACGCTTAGTTAGGACGTAGGCTAAACATTAGTTTATGTTAATATACTGTGTATTCTGTTTTAAATTATATGAATTGTGGTACTGTTTAATAAAGATAAATCAACTGGGGCATAACATGCAGCTATATAAATGGCATAACATATAATAAGTTACGTAAAATGTAATTGGGCTATATATTCTTAATATGTCTAAATTGGTAAGATGAATTGGTGATGACATGTAAATGTAATTAGATTGCATATTTAAAACTGTATGTAGCACTGAAATCTTGGAATAAATATGAAATTAGCTGGGGGATAACATTTAATTAGGTTATGTGTAGACATGTATTAGTATGAGAGGTAGAACTGGAACTTAAAAATTCAATGCCACAACTGGGATTTGAACCACAGACCTTCCGCTTGCCGGGCGGACGCTCTACCACTGAGCTATTGTGACAAACTGCCAGAATGGCATTAAATTCTCAAACCAGTTCGTATTTCTCCTGGTAAACCACAAAGGCAGTCTCACATCAGAGACAATTACCCCAATGGTGACTTACTATTGTAAGTACTTTATGTCCTGGGATTAAATAACCTTCAGATGGTAATTATTATTTATTTATGCCAACTAACTTACTGTTGGTGTTTTTAAACACACAAGCCGTGTGTGGGCAAAGTTTGAGAGGTAGAACTGGAACTTAAAAATTCAATGCCACAACTGGGATACATAATGCCATTCTGGCAGTTTGTCACAATAGCTCAGTGGTAGAACAGCCGCCCGGTAAGCGGAAGGTCTGTGGTTCAAATCCCAGTTGTGGCATTGAATTTTTAAGTTCCAGTTCTACCTCTCAAACTTTGCCCACACACGGCTTGTGTGTTTAAAAACACTAACAGTAAGTTTGTTGGCATAAATAAATAATAATTACCATTATGTATTAGTATATTCATTCCTTCCTGTTGTATAAATTATTACAGCATTGCAATTGAGGAACCAATAAAGATGCGCAAATAGTTCGGAATATAAAAAAGACACCAAACTAAAAAGATACAGGAGCTCTCTAGCCTGCGGCTGTGCAGTCTAGGGGGCCTTTTTTTCATTATTACATACAAAGATGCAGGTATTATTTACTTTCATTTATATACACTGTAATGTGCATTCCCTGTGTTTTGGTGTAAGTGAAGGAATGTCTGGACATATATTGCTAGTGGTATACAGTCGAAGAGCAACCCTCAGATGGCTATCTGTCATTTGTGAACAATATTTTGATTTGCAAAGCTGCAAGGCCGAAAAACATTTTTCACATAAATATGCAGAACCAATCATATACTAATAGCTGTCGATTTCACAAGTAGACGAGGAAATCTATCCTGTGGAAAGTGCAAACAAAACTGAATGATGTCATTCACCATCCTAAACTTCTCCTTAATAAACATGTCACATTGGAGCTCTGTGGACACAGTTCTGAACAGGCTGACATGAAGATATCAAAATCTGCCTCAAATGACCTCACAAATGTTACATTTAGATTATCGAGAGATTGAATGACTAAAGTAGATCATTATTAACATTAGCTGAGAATTTTGTCACATTCAGAAAAGCGTTGAAATTATCATCCTACAATTGATTTCTCCATATCTCCCATTTCATTTTCATTGCATGAATATTAGAAAAAGAGATATAATTAATTGACCCTTCCCTGCAAAGAACTTTTGATAGCATTCAAATGACTCATTATGTGAGTTAACAATCCACTGAGAGTCAGAAAGCTCGGAAACAGACCTTCCTTTCACCTCCATAAAATGTTTTACCTGGCCAAACAAAGGAGGAAGCATTCAAGTGGTTTACCCCTACTTAGCCATATCAACTGACAAAGATAGGGTACCTATGTACATCAATGAAATCAGATACCTACCAATGATTCCCTTAAGTCTCAAAACTGTGTGTGATTCAATCCTCAAGATCATATGAAATTTACAGTCTTAATAACAATGTTCATAACCATGTGTTAGCACAAAGTGTCCCTTGATGAATCACACAATGCACTGGGCTTCCCTTTACAGTGGCGATGGGAGGTTCATATTGTCAAGAGGGCACATTCCCTTTCATGTAGGGTTACCACATTATTTTATGGAAATGTAGGATGTGTTGCACTCATATGACTTTCTCTAACCTTGTATTAACCATTCTTAAAAACTCTTCTTTGTGTTAGTTGAGATAAACTTTTACAGAAATTATTTTATTGTTTACTTAATTCGCTTATTTCCTTATAGGAGCAAGGGGAATATGGGAATACAGTAGGCTTTGAGTGATATCAAATCTTTTAAAGCTTTGAGATTCTGCTCTCCTTGCACAGTTAACATATAAAAATGAACAACGATGTATCTGACAAAAGTTTTAAGTTTTCTGAAACTGACACAAATAACACGGAATATCTCTGAAATGGTTCACTCTATAAAAAAGTTTATTCAGACATAAATTATGTATTTTGGTAAGATCTACAATTTTTCTACAGTAAGATTTGGTCTGTCTCTTACGGTTTATCAGTTATACAAAGGTCATTCAGAGTAAATACGACTACAGGGGCTATAGCCAGAAAATTCCAGATATACATTTCATTAGTCATAAAAATATCTCAAGCATATGATGTTTTAATAAAAATTGTTAGTTATTTTCAAGAAAATCAAAATTTTTGAAAAATTTTCCACGTACAGGGTAGTTTAGGGTGAAGCAATTTTCTTCAAAATCTTTGTGTCGCATCCTTGAAATCATTGAAAAATACCAACTTTTGTTTGTAACCGACTTTTCATTTTTGAGTTATGCTGTGCACAGGCTGACAAACACACACAGGGACCTTTTTCTAAAAATGCTTTTTTTTTGGACTCCGGGGGCCTCAAAACATATTTCTGGTGAAATCTCAACATTGAAATTTTGGGTGGAATACAATACTTCCCCTACTGACAAGTAGAGAAAGTAAAAAATAGAGGACAAAATGTGGGACATTGTCAGTCAATGCAGAAAGAGTGTAAATTTAAAATTTAAATGCTATTTATATACTCACAAACATATACACTCATATTTTCATAATATCTTGAAACATAGTGTTAAATGGGACCATCAACAGTCAGTTCTACTTCTCTGAAGAAGCAGTCTTGTGCAAAATGTCTAGCTTATCTGAAATATAATCAAGAAATTCCACAACTGAAATTTTTAAAATTATACTTCACTGAAACATTACCTCTAACTGAATCAATAGGTAATATGTTCCTTTCATCTGTCCATTGTGCTCTTATTAGTGAAAATGCTCTTTCAAGATTAGCATTGTGTTGCTTTGGCTCCACAGAACACCAGCCTTTTGCCTCAAGAGTGCAAATGCTGCCAACCTCTCGTTCAACTCTTTCACTATATGTAGCTGGTGTAGCTATGTTGCCATAGCGAGTTGTAGTGGCAGCTAATAACCAATTATTTATTTCTATTTGTGCAGTTGCCAGTTCATTTTTTAAAGATCACGACTTATTTTTGGAATTGTAGGACATTAGAGATTTTTCAAAATTTACACGCACGCATGCACGCACGCACACACACACACACACACTTCTTTTTCTAAAAATGCTGCTTTTGGAGTCAGGGAATTTCAAAGCTGTTTCCAGTAAAATTTCAGTATTGAATTTTTCAGTGGAATTCAACACTCCCCTGCTTAGTATATTAGTAGAGTGGAGAAAGTACAAATTTTACACGTTGAATTACGTAAGACACTTCATGCTTCACACACCTTCAATATATTTTCACTTGAAGGCACTGACTAGCTGTGTAGATAGTGTTCCCCTGGTGGTGAATCAATGAAGTTGAGCAGCGAGTTTTCATCCAAGGGAATGTCCAAATTCATTACATGCGTTACAAGCTTCATATAAATCTTTCCCCAGATATTTAATTTGCAGCTGATGTGGATAGGCTTTAGTTGTTGGTTTTTTGCACATTGCTGTAGTGATCATCCCAGAATTGTGCTGCTACTGTGGATTTGTCTCTTTCTTTTGTTTGATGTTCGCAATGCTCATTTAATCTGTTCCTGATTTTCCTTTTTGTCTTTCTGATGTACACCTTCCTGCAGGCGGAACAGTTCATTCATCCACGACCTTTTGAAACTTTTGGGTCGTGCAGGGACTGATGTGTCAACTTGCTATGTAGGTTTTGTCCCTAAAAGCTGTTCATGTACTGACTTGTTTTAGATATTTCTGTCTTCTGAACATTTTTGTTTTCTTATCTATTAATTATTTGTTGAAACTATTCTTTGTCACTGTTTCTGTTACTGTGGAGTACTCATATTGCACTCCAGTTTTTCCACTGTGACAGACACAAAGAAGTGGTAGGTAAGAAAATGAAAAGGTGCGGAAGGTGCGGGAGATGGACAGAAACATCCAAAAGAAGTCACCACACAAGCAGCTATGGTGATGTTAAACATGTGAACTAAGAGAGGAATTCATGAATTCTGTAACAAGGAAGGGTTTACTAGGCTGAATAATGATTGTAACAGCCTAGACAGGTTGCTGAGGTATTCTCACCATGTGACGACACAGCAGAAATCCCTGAGACAGAGAAATACATATCAATGCATTCAAAATGCAAACGCACTTCATTGAACAAATTTCAGTGAATTTTGCTGCTGAATATTCAAATTATGGGCGTTTCTAAACGTGATGATATGTTAAAGATACTTAATAACCTGTTTTCAACATTATTTATTCCAACAAACAATGTTGGTGTTTTTAAACACACAAGCCGCGTGTGGGCAATGTTTAAGAGGTGGAACCATGACAGAAAAGTTCAATGCCATAGGCAGGATTAGAACTTTTTTAAAAGCACCAGCATAAATAAATAATAATTACCATCTAAAGGTTATTTAAAAGCTGGACATAAAGTAGGTACTTACTATTGTAAGTCACCCTTGGGGTTGTGGCTCAGGATGCATTCAATAAATTCAATAGTTATACTACACAACGTATTTCTTAGCAGCCAAGTACCTACACAAGTTTTTGGAATAACAATAGGTAAAGGTTGCGCGTTTGTTCTTGACGAATGACCTTGAGCAAAAATCCAATGAGTAGGCCTACCCTTAATAAACAGGTCAGCAAATGTTTATGCTACGATAACAGACACCTCTGTTTTCCTCTGTCACGCTTGTGTATACAGTCGACTGCAAAAGTTTTGTGCGGTACGGATGTATGTATGCATACAACGAAAATAACAGCAATTCAGACAAGGAAGACGAGGGAGAAATGTCGGGAATAGAAGAATGCAAGAAAGTTAAGTGGAAACAGTTATAGAGGTGTAGTGTATAATACGTGTGACTGATATTACTGGAAGTGTGATAAATTGATTTGTAGTGCTGTACTACTTCAGCTCAGAAGCATGTGCGTCATCTCACTGCAGACTGTACGTTCTCTCTTTCGATGCGAACGTTCCCGGGAAAGCTGAGTAGTGACTCGCATTCAACCTTTCATATAAAATTTTCATTCGTCAAGAAGTAACGCGCGACCTGTACCTATCTGACGGAAGGCACGAACAAGATGAGTTGTTGAGAATGTGCGACGTCCGTGGAGATTCACGGCATTTAGCTGACGGTAGTCACCACAAGGTCAAGGTCTTCACTGAGGAACAATATGGAGTGGGAATGACCAACAGCTCGTAGATGCTCCACATATTCCGTGGCTCATCATAAATTCCAATTCTCGTTTGGCTATTATGAACTTGTCAGTTGGCAGCCGCCGTGTAACAATATGATGTAGGTACCGTAGAATGCACACTCGGTGTGTTATCTCGATGAATTCCTTAACCAGCTGATGATAAGGTGAATCGACGGACAAGTAACGCAACGAATATGCCCGTTGCTCGTCAAGTTAGTGTTTGTGACGTAGGTCTGGGTATTCCATAGTTAGACAGAAAATCAGCTCCGATAATAGATACGGTGAATCACATCCCCTACAATGAAACGCCACGTGAATTCACGACGTAGAAAGAGATGGAGTTTTAGGATTGTGTGGCCGTAAGTTTTAATAGCTGTTCCGTTTGCTGCGAAAAGTTGATACTCTTCTGCGTGGTGACGAGGAAGATAGAAGTATCGGCTCCTGTGTCTGTGAGGAAGACCACTTTAGATGTTTGGTCGCTCATTCAAATACGGCGCTTCACAGCTACCGTCGCTTCTGTTTCCCTGGTTGCAAGGCGGACTACAGTTCTCCACCTTAGATCCGAATTTTCTGTCATACCAACAACTATCTGCACTAGTCGAATTCGGCCCTGGAGAACGATGGCGATGTCAATCACTGACTCACCCACTCACTCACCCACTCACTCACTCACCCACTCACTCACCCACTCACTCACTCACCCACTCACTCACCCACCCACTCACTCACTCACTCACTCACTCACTCACTCACTCACTCACTCACTCACTCACTCACTCACTCACCCACCCACTCACTCACCCACTCACTCACCCACTCACTCACTCACCCACTCACTCACCCACTCACTCACTCACCCACTCACTCACCCACCCACTCACTCACTCACTCACTCACTCACTCACTCACTCACTCACTCACTCACTCACCCACCCACTCACTCACCCACTAACTCACCCACTCACTCACTCACCCACTCACACACTCACCCACTCACTCACTCACCCACTCACCCACTCACTCACTCACACACGCACTCACTCACCCACTTACTCACTCACTCACCCACTCACTCACTCACTCACTCACCCACTCACTCACTCACCCACTCACTCACTCACCCACCCACTCATCCACTCACTCACTCACTCACCCACTCACTCACTCACTCACTCACTCACTCATTCACCCACTCACTCACTCACACACTCACCCACTCACTCACCCACTCACTCACCCACTCACTCACTCACTCACCCACTCACTCACTCACCCACTCACTCACTCACTCACCCACCCACTCACTCACTCACCCACTCACCCACTCACTCACCCACTCACTCACCCACTCACTCACCCACTCACTCACTCACCCACTCACTCACCCACTCACTCACCCACTCACCCACTCACTCACTCACACACGCACTCACTCACCCACTTACTCACTCACCCACTCACTCACTCACCCACCCACTCACTCACTCACCCACTCACTCACTCACCCACCCACTCATCCACTCACTCACTCACCCACTCACTCACTCATTCACTCACTCACACACTCACACACTCACTCACTCACACACACACTCACTCACACACTCACTCACCCACTCACTCACCCACGCACTATCTCACTCACACATTAACTCACTCACTCACACACTCACTCACCCACTCACTCACTCACACCACACTCACTCACACACTCACTCACTCGCTCACTCATACCCTCACTCACTCACTCGCTCACTCACACCCTCACTCACTCACACACTCACTCACTCATTCACTCACTCACCCACTCACACGCTCACTCACTCACTCACTCACACACTCACTCACTCACCCACTCACCCACTCACACACTCACTCACCCACTGGCTCACCCACTCACACACTCACCCACTCACTCACTCACACACTCATCCACCCACTCACTCACTCACACACTCACTCGCCCACTCACTTATACACTCACTCACTCACTCACACTCACTCACACACTCACTCACCCACCCACTCATCCACTCACTCACACACTCACTCACTCACCCACTCACACACTCACTCACTCACTCACACACACTCACTCACACACTCACTCACCCACTCACTCACCCACGCACTCACCCACTCTTTCACACATTAACTCACTCACTCACTCACTCACACACTCACTCACCCACTCACTCACACACACACACTCACTCACACACTCACACACTCACTCACTCTCTCGCTCACTCATACCCTCACTCACTCGCTCACTCACACCCTCACTCACTCACGCACTCACCTAGTCACTCACTCACTCATCAACTCACTCAGTCACCTACCCACTCACTCATCAACTCACTCACCTACCCACTCACGCACTCACTCACGCACTCACTCACCTACCCACTCACTCACGCATCAACTCACTCACTCACCCACTCACTCACGCACCCACCCACTCACTCACCCACTCACTCACCCACTCACTTACCCACTCACTCACCCACCACTTCCGGCCGGATACGTGTACCAGGAAGTTATTTACGCCGTCGACGGGATAGTGACGCCTAGATACGTCAGAGCCTAATACTTGGCGAATATCAGACCATCTACAATGCGCTGACGACTGGACAGACGACCGCGCTGACGATGGAGGCGGTCAAGGTAACAACTGTCCTCCTGTGGGAGATCCGGAGTTTTCTGTTTGTGTGGGACGGGGGAAGAGCCTCATGACGTCGACGATCTTCGAAAGGTGTGTTTCTGGAGTGTGGCTGACCAGCACCGTCCACACCTGATCGACAAACTAATGGAAAACAAATAAGTACCGGCGTAAAAAGGGACACGTCGAAGCTCCCATCGCCAACATCTGGAGGGAAGCCGTGCGTTTTGTGCAGGGTGAAGCACGTCATCCCGTGCGGATGGGTACCTGGGAGGTGGCACCAGATATTGGTGGATACGGATGCAACCGAGACCTTGGTGGAGGGCTTACCATCGAGGAAACCAAATCAACCCTACAAGAATGCTGGCATTGGACGACACCTAGCCTGTGGAGGAGGAGGTCTTGCTGGAGTTGACCTTGGGGCAGAGCGAGGGGGACTAAAGAGGTGGTCCTGGCTTTGGACGCCCTTAGGAGTCACGAGGCAACGATCGACATCGGCAGGAGGGTCTGCGAGTCGGATAGGACGAGGTAACGCTCAGAAGCCCCAGTCAACACGCAGGGGTCTGCAGGATAACCCTGAAGGAGTTTACGTTTAGGGCCACCAGGAACAAGCTGTTTGCGAAGATGCACTAGGAGAGGTGAGCACAGTCATGGAGTCCCGTGGGTGCACGATGAGAGGATCGTCGATGCAATCTGCCGCACCCAGGGGCTGCTCCGAAGGAAGACGTCGTTGGCACTGGTCGAGGCGACCAATTCTAGAGATTTAAGGTTCTTGCCTAAAATAAGTAAAGACTGCTTGAAGCTGATCAATAAATCCGGGTGTTAAATGATCTTACCTGAGCACAAGTAACGACACCTTAAAGCTGATCAATAAATCCGGCTTTTAAAACATCTTACCTGAGCAGGAGTAATGACTGCTTGAAGCTTATCAATAAACCCAGGTATTAAATGATCTTACCTGAGAACGAGTAACGACTCCTTGATGCTGATCAATAAACCCAGGTGTTAAATGATCTTACCTGAGCACGAGTAATAACGCTTGAATCTGATCAATAACCCCAGGTGTTAAATGATCTTACCTGAGCATGAGTAATGACTGCTTGAAGCTGATCAATAAACCCAGGTGTTAAATGATCTTACCTGAGCATGAGTAATAACTGCTTGAATCTGATCAATAACCCCAGGTGTTAAATGATCTTACCTGAGCATCAGTAATAACTGCTTGAAGCTTATCAATAAACCCAGGTGTTAAATGATCTTACCTGATCATGAGTAATAACTGCTTGAAGCTTATCAATAAACCCAGGTATTAAATGATCTTACCTGAGAACGAGTAACGACTCCTTGATGCTGATCAATAAACCCAGGTGTTAAATGATCTTACCTGAGCACGAGTAATAACGCTTGAATCTGATCAATAACCCCAGGTGTTAAATGATCTTACCTGAGCATGAGTAATGACTGCTTGAAGCTGATCAATAAACCCAGGTGTTAAATGATCTTACCTGAGCATGAGTAATAACTGCTTGAATCTGATCAATAACCCCAGGTGTTAAATGATCTTACCTGAGCATCAGTAATAACTGCTTGAAGCTTATCAATAAACCCAGGTGTTAAATGATCTTACCTGATCATGAGTAATAACTGCTTGAAGCTGATCAATAAACCCAGGTGTTAAATGATCTTACCTGAGAACGAGTAACGACTCCTTAAAGCTGATCAATAAACCCAGGTGTTAAATGATCTTACCTGAGCATGAGTAATGACTGCTTGAAGCTGATCAATAAACCCAGGTGTTAAATGATCTTACCTGAGCATGAGTAATGACTCCTTGAAGCTGATCAATAAACCCAGGTGTTAAATGATCTTACCTGAGAACGAGTAACGACTCCTTAAAGCTGATCAATAAACCCAGGTGTTAAATGATCTTACCTGAGCATCAGTAATAACTGCTTGAAGCTTATCAATAAACCCAGGTGTTAAATGATCTTACCTGATCATGAGTAATAACTGCTTGAAGCTTATCAATAAACCCAGGTATTAAATGATCTTACCTGAGAACGAGTAACGACTCCTTGATGCTGATCAATAAACCCAGGTGTTAAATGATCTTACCTGAGCACGAGTAATAACGCTTGAATCTGATCAATAACCCCAGGTGTTAAATGATCTTACCTGAGCATGAGTAATGACTGCTTGAAGCTGATCAATAAACCCAGGTGTTAAATGATCTTACCTGAGCATGAGTAATAACTGCTTGAATCTGATCAATAACCCCAGGTGTTAAATGATCTTACCTGAGCATCAGTAATAACTGCTTGAAGCTTATCAATAAACCCAGGTGTTAAATGATCTTACCTGATCATGAGTAATAACTGCTTGAAGCTGATCAATAAACCCAGGTGTTAAATGATCTTACCTGAGAACGAGTAACGACTCCTTAAAGCTGATCAATAAACCCAGGTGTTAAATGATCTTACCTGAGCATCAGTAATAACTGCTTGAAGCTTATCAATAAACCCAGGTGTTAAATGATCTTACCTGATCATGAGTAATAACTGCTTGAAGCTGATCAATAAACCCAGGTGTTAAATGATCTTACCTGAGAACGAGTAACGACTCCTTAAAGCTGATCAATAAACCCAGGTGTTAAATGATCTTACCTGAGCATGAGTAATGACTGCTTGAAGCTGATCAATAAACCCAGGTGTTAAATGATCTTACCTGAGCATGAGTAATGACTCCTTGAAGCTGATCAATAAACCCAGGTGTTAAATGATCTTACCTGAGAACGAGTAACGACTCCTTAAAGCTGATCAATAAACCCAGGTGTTAAATGATCTTACCTGAGCATGAATAATGACTGCTTGAAGCTGATCAATAAACCCAGGTGTTAAATGATCTTACCTGAGCATGAGTAACGACTCCTTAAAGCTGATCAATAAACCCAGGTGTTAAATGATCTTACCTGAGCATGAGTAATGACTGCTTGAAGCTGATCAATAAACCCAGGTGTTAAATGATCTTACCTGAGCATGAATAATGACTGCTTGAAGCTGATCAATAAACCCAGGTGTTAAATGATCTTACCTGAGCATGAGTAATGACTGCTTGAAGCTTATCAATAAACCCAGGTATTAAATGATCTTACCTGAGCATGAATAATGACTGCTTGAAGCTGATCAATAAACCCAGGTGTTAAATGATCTTACCTGAGCATGAGTAATGACTGCTTGAAGCTGATCAATAAACCCAGGTGTTAAATGATCTTACCTGAGCATGAGTAACGACTCCTTAAAGCTGATCAATAAACCCAGGTGTTAAATGATCTTACCTGAGCATGAGTAATGACTGCTTGAATCTGATCAATAACCCCAGGTGTTAAATGATCTTACCTGAGCATGAGTAATGACTGCTTGAAACTGATCAATAAACCCAGGTGTTAAATGATCTCACCTGAGCATGAGTAATGACTGCTTGAAGCTGATCAATAAACCCAGATGTTAAATGATCTTACCTGAGCATCAGTAATAACTGCTTGAAGCTTATCAATAAACCCAGGTGTTAAATGATCTTACCTGATCATGAGTAATAACTGCTTGAAGCTTATCAATAAACCCAGGTGTTAAATGATCTTACCTGAGCATGAGTAATGACTGCTTGAAGCTGATCAATAAACACAGGTGTTAAATGATCTTACCTGAGCATGAGTAATGACTGCTTGAAGCTTATCAATACACCCAGGTGTTAAATGATCTTACCTGAGCATGAATAATAACTGCTTGAAGCTTATCAATAAACCCAGGTGTTAAATGATCTTACCTGAGCATGAATAATAACTGCTTGAAGCTTATCAATAAACCCAGGTGTTAAATGATCTTACCTGAGCATGAGTAATGACTGCTTGAAGCTTATCAATAAACCCAGGTATTAAATGATCTTACCTGAGCATGACTAATGACTACTTGAAGCTGATCAATAAACCCAGGTGTTAAATGATCTTACCTGAGCATGAATAATGACTGCTTGAAGCTGATCAATAAGCCCAGGTGTTAAATGATCTTACCTGAGCATGAGTAACGACTCCTTAAAGCTGATCAATAAACCCAGGTGTTAAATGATCTTACCTGAGCATGAGTAATGACTGCTTGAAGCTGATCAATAAACCCAGGTGTTAAATGATCTTACCTGAGCATGAATAATGACTGCTTGAAGCTGATCAATAAACCCAGGTGTTAAATGATCTTACCTGAGCATGAGTAATGACTGCTTGAAGCTTATCAATAAACCCAGGTATTAAATGATCTTACCTGAGCATGAATAATGACTGCTTGAAGCTGATCAATAAACCCAGGTGTTAAATGATCTTACCTGAGCATGAGTAATGACTGCTTGAAGCTGATCAATAAACCCAGGTGTTAAATGATCTTACCTGAGCATGAGTAACGACTCCTTAAAGCTGATCAATAAACCCAGGTGTTAAATGATCTTACCTGAGCATGAGTAATGACTGCTTGAATCTGATCAATAACCCCAGGTGTTAAATGATCTTACCTGAGCATGAGTAATGACTGCTTGAAACTGATCAATAAACCCAGGTGTTAAATGATCTTACCTGAGCATGAGTAATGACTGCTTGAAGCTGATCAATAAACCCAGATGTTAAATGATCTTACCTGAGCATGAGTAATGACTCCTTGAAGCTGATCAATAAACCCAGGTGTTAAATGATCTTACCTGAGCATGAGTAATGACTGCTTGAAGCTGATCAATACACCCAGGTGTTAAATGATCTTACCTGAGCATAAGTAATGACTGCTTGAAGCTGATCAATAAACCCAGATGTTAAATGATCTTACCTGAGCATCAGTAATAACTGCTTGAAGCTTATCAATAAACCCAGGTGTTAAATGATCTTACCTGATCATGAGTAATAACTGCTTGAAGCTTATCAATAAACCCAGGTGTTAAATGATCTTACCTGAGCATGAGTAATGACTGCTTGAAGCTGATCAATAAACACAGGTGTTAAATGATCTTACCTGAGCATGAGTAATGACTGCTTGAAGCTTATCAATACACCCAGGTGTTAAATGATCTTACCTGAGCTTGAATAATAACTGCTTGAAGCTTATCAATAAACCCAGGTGTTAAATGATCTTACCTGAGCATGAATAATAACTGCTTGAAGCTTATCAATAAACCCAGGTGTTAAATGATCTTACCTGAGCATGAGTAATGACTGCTTGAAGCTTATCAATAAACCCAGGTATTAAATGATCTTACCTGAGCATGACTAATGACTACTTGAAGCTGATCAATAAACCCAGGTGTTAAATGATCTTACCTGAGCATGAATAATGACTGCTTGAAGCTGATCAATAAACCCAGGTGTTAAATGATCTTACCTGAGCATGAGTAACGACTCCTTAAAGCTGATCAATAAACCCAGGTGTTAAATGATCTTACCTGAGCATGAGTAATGACTGCTTGAAGCTGATCAATAAACCCAGGTGTTAAATGATCTTACCTGAGCATGAATAATGACTGCTTGAAGCTGATCAAGAAACCCAGGTGTTAAATGATCTTACCTGAGCATGAGTAATGACTGCTTGAAGCTTATCAATAAACCCAGGTATTAAATGATCTTACCTGAGCATGAATAATGACTGCTTGAAGCTGATCAATAAACCCAGGTGTTAAATGATCTTACCTGAGCATGAGTAATGACTGCTTGAAGCTGATCAATAAACCCAGGTGTTAAATGATCTTACCTGAGCATGAGTAACGACTCCTTAAAGCTGATCAATAAACCCAGGTGTTAAATGATCTTACCTGAGCATGAGTAATGACTGCTTGAATCTGATCAATAACCCCAGGTGTTAAATGATCTTACCTGAGCATGAGTAATGACTGCTTGAAACTGATCAATAAACCCAGGTGTTAAATGATCTTACCTGAGCATGAGTAATGACTGCTTGAAGCTGATCAATAAACCCAAATGTTAAATGATCTTACCTGAGCATGAGTAATGACTCCTTGAAGCTGATCAATAAACCCAGGTGTTAAATGATCTTACCTGAGCATGAGTAACGACTCCTTAAAGCTGATCAATAAACCCAGGTGTTAAATGATCTTACCTGAGCATGAGTAATGACTGCTTGAAGCTGATCAATACACCCAGGTGTTAAATGATCTTACCTGAGCATGAGTAATGACTGCTTGAAGCTGATCAATAAACCCAGGTGTTAAATGATGTTACCTGAGCATGAGTAATAACTGCTTGAAGCTGTTCAATAAACCAAGTTGTTAAATGATCTTACCTGAGCATGAATAATGACTGCTTGAAGCTGATCAATAAACCCAGGTGTTAAATGATCTTACCTGAGCATGAGTAATGACTGCTTGAAGCTGATCAATAAACCCAGGTGTTAAATGATCTTACCTGAGCATGAGTAACGACTCCTTAAAGCTGATCAATAAACCCAGGTGTTAAATGATCTTACCTGAGCATGAGTAATGACTGCTTGAATCTGATCAATAACCCCAGGTGTTAAATGATCTTACCTGAGCATGAGTAATAACTGCTTGAATCTGATCAATAACCCCAGGTGTTAAATGATCTTACCTGAGCATTGGTAATGATTGCTTGAATCTGATCAATAAACCCAGGTGTTAAATGATCTTACCTGAGCATGAGTAATGACTACTTGAATCTGATCAATAACCCCAGGTGTTAAATGACCTTACCTGAGCATTGGTAATGATTGCTTGAATCTGATCAATAAACCCAGGTGTTAAGATCTTACCTTAGCATGAGTAATAACTGCTTGAATCTGATCAATAACCCCAGGTGTTAAATGATCTTACCTGAGCATTGGTAATGATTGCTTGAATCTGATCAATAAACCCAGGTGTTAAGATCTTACCTTAGCATGAGTAATAACTGCTTGAATCTGATCAATAACCCCAGGTGTTAAATGATCTTACCTGAGCATTGGTAATGATTGCTTGAATCTGATCAATAAACCCAGGTGTTAAATGATCTTACCTGAGCATGAGTAATGACTGCTTGAAGCTGCGTGGCACAAGGAAGGCAGCAGCAAAGAACAAGTTTGCGGTTTGGAAAAGGCTGTGTTGTGCAGCCTCCCACTCGAGGCAGGACTTGCTGTCCACATCAGTGTCGTTGAGAAGGCTGGTAGGAGTGGCAGCCGTCGTCGAGTTCCAGATCTCGCTGCTCCAGAAGTCGACAGATGTGGTGAAATTCTCTGGCGTCGCGGGAGTGGTCTCTTCGTCGTTGTGCTGCTCGGTGCTGGACGACGAGCCCATGTCGCCTACGTCACTACTTCCTACTGCCGACCGTCTCCCGGCGTCTGCAACCCTCTCCATCACCGACCGTCTCCAGAACCTGCACATATACATTTGTGTTATGAGGCACCCATGCCCCTGGCGGGAGGGAGACACGACCGTAGAAGGCAGGCTCCCTACAGATCCACATTTGGGCTCCTCGCCCACCCTGGAGACTTATAGATCCCGCTGGGGGCTCGAGACTCGTAGACCAACCACGATCTGGAGGAGACCATCCTTTTTCCCGGCCATGCAACTGCGAGACTCCGCAAGCACTTGCAAACCTGAAACAGCCAAATGGAGGAGCAGGAAGTTCGAGAGATGTAATTATTCGCCTAGCGACCTGGGAAGTTTACGCGTAAGAAAGGTCAGTTGAAACCCACGAGTCACATGCGCCACATCCCTCGGTAGGGACTTGTGTTAAATCAAGACAGAAAATGTCACGACTAGAGGGTGGAAGAATGTCCAATAGGCCAGACGTTTAGTGGACATGGATTCTACTGTTGCTACTCTCGCATGTACACAGCTTCAGGCATCTACTGATGCGCGTGCATATACACCGGCTGCGCGGTACCAGTTACGTCATTCATTCTCGGTGTCCAGCTAACCAGTATCAACTTAATGGGTTAGACCCTCACTAGGGCGCAGCCTAACCAAGCTTATCACCACTGAAAATGTAATGTTCTAATCTTTTCAGCCAATTTAGCTGATAATTTATTTTCAGTGTTGTCTGAAATAAGCATTAGATTCTTTTAAATTTTAAAGCTATATTTTATTGCCCTATGCCAAATAATGTACAAGATGCAATTTAAAAACAACCGTGTGTTTATGTCTATGTCACCTGGCAATAATGTACAAATCTGTCACATAGCTTTGTTTTACGGTTTAAAAGAAAATATTAAGCTCTGGCATTTTAAATGTCTAATTTTTACTTTCTCAACTACGTATAGTAAATTAGAGGAAGTATTGTATTCCACTCAAAAATTCAGTGACGAGATTTCACCGGAGACATGTGTTTTGAGGCCCCATGAATAAGAAAAAAAAGCATCTTTAGAAAAAGGCCAATGTCTGTCTGTGTGTCAGTCTGTGGACAGCTTAACTCAACAACGAAAAGTCCGTTAGAATCCAAAGTTGGTATTTAAGTTTAATGTCTTTCAAAGATGCGACACGAAGATTTTTAAGATAATTGCTTCACCCTAAACTACCCCTTACATGGAACATTTTTCGAAAATTTTGATTATCTTCAAAATGGCTTTAACGATTTTGATTAAAATGTCATATGTTTGAGATATTTTTATGACAAATGCAATGTATATCTTGAATTTTTTGGCTATAGCCTATGTAGTCCTATTTACTCTGATTGACTCTTGCATAACTGGCAAACCGTAAGAGATAGACTATATCTTACTATAGAAAAAATGTAGATCTTGCTAAATTACACAATTTATGTCCAAATCAACTTTTTTGCAGAGTGAACCATTTCGGAGATATTCCTTGTTATTGGTGTGACTTTTGGAGAACTTATACTTCTGTCAAATATAACATCGTTATTCATTTTTTATATGCTAATCGTGCCAAGAGAACGCAATCTCAAAGCTTTAAAAGATTTGACTGTCGCTCAAAGCCTACTGTATTCCCATATTCCCCTTGTACCTACAAGGAAATGAGCAATAAGATAATTTGTACAAATGTAGTCCTATTTACTCTGATTGACTTTTGCATAACTGGCAAACCGTAAGAGATAGACTATATCTTACTATAGAAAAAATGTAGATCTTGCTAAATTACACAATTTATGTCCAAATCAACTTTTTTGCAGAGTGAACCATTTCGGAGATATTCCTTGTTATTGGAATAACAACACGAAGAAGACATAGGAGTAAAAGTTTGCAAGAATGGTTAATACAAGAGTAAAGAAGGTCATGTGAGTGCAATACATCAGATTTTTTGTATAACTTTAAAAATTAATAATTAAAAAAAACATTCGAAAGAAAGAAATGTATGCTCGATTTATTTACTTGTGTTTTGGGAATTCATATGATAAATTTCAGGAGAATTGGAAGAAAACCAACATCTTGTGGAACATTTTGAAAAACTGAATCTGCTGAAAAAATAAACCTCAATTTAAAAGTCTGATGTGTTGCACTCACATGACTTTCTCCACTCTTGTACTAACCATTCTTACAAACTCTTATTACTATATCTTCTTCATGTTAATACAGATATCTGATGTGTTACACTCACATGACTTTCTCTACTCTTGTACTAACCATTCTTACAAAGTCTTATTACTATATCTTCTTCATGTTAATACAGATATCTGATGTGTTACATTCACATGACTTTCTCTACTCTTGTACTAACCATTCTTACAAACTCTTATTACTATATCTTCTTCATGTTAATACAGATATCTGATGTGTTACACTCACATGACTTTCTCTACTCTTGTACTAACCATTCTTACAAACTCTTATTACTATATCTTCTTCATGTTAATACAGATATCTGATGTGTTACACTCACATGACTTTCTCTACTCTTGTACTAACCATTCTTACAAACTCTTATTACTATATCTTCTTCATGTTAATACAGATATCTGATGTGTTACACTCACATGACTTTCTCTACTCTTGTACTAACCATTCTTACAAAGTCTTATTACTATATCTTCTTCATGTTAATACAGATATCTGATGTGTTACATTCACATGACTTTCTCTACTCTTGTACTAACCATTCTTACAAACTCTTATTACTATATCTTCTTCATGTTAATACAGATATCTGATGTGTTACATTCACATGACTTTCTCTACTCTTGTACTAACCATTCTTACAAACTCCTATTACTGTCTTCTTCATGTTAATACAGATATATGATGTGTTACATTCACATGACTTTCTCTACTCTTGTACTAACCATTCTTACAAACACTTATTCCTATATCTGTGTTAGTTGAGCTAAACATTTGTACAAATTATCTTATTGCTTATTTCCTTGTAGGTACAATAAGATTATGGGACCTCAGTAGACTTTGAGCGATAGTCAAATGTTTTAAAGCTTTGAGATTCCGTTCTCTTTGCACAGCTAACATATACAAATGAATAACGATGTTCCATTAGACAAAAGTTTAACTCACATAACAAGGAATATCTCCGACATGGTTCACCCTACAGAAAAGTTCTTCAGACATAAATTGTGTGTTTTAGCAAGATCTACATTTTTTGTACAGTAAGACTTGATCTATGTGTTACAGTTTACCAGTTATTCAAAAGCCATCCAGAGTAAACAGGTCTACATTGGCTATAGACAGAAAATTCAAAATATACGCTTCATTTCTCATAAAAATATCTCAAACATATGGCATTTTAATCAAAATCGTTGGAGCCATTGTCAAGAAAACCAAAGCTTTCTAAATAATTTACAAGTAAAGGGTAGTTTAGGGTGGAGGAATTTTCATTAACATTTTTGTAGTGCATCCTTGAACAACATTAAGCTTAAATTCCATCTTTGGTTTTACACGATTTTTTCGTTTTCAGTTATTCTCGCGCGCGCACACACACACCCACACACAGACACAGACACCCGCACCCAACACACAGACACAGACACCCGCACCCAACACACAGACACAGACACCCGCACCCAACACACAGACACAGACACCCGCACCCAACACACAGACACACAGACACACACCCACACACAGACACACACACAGACACACACCCACACCCACACACAGACACACACAAAGACACACACACAGACACACACAAAGACACACACACAGACACACACAGACACAGACACACACAGACACCCACACCCAACACACAGACACACAGACACACACCCACACACAGACACACACACAGACACACACCCACACCCACACACAGACACACACAAAGACACACACACAGACACACACAGACACAGACACACACAGACACCCACACTCACACCCACATACACACAGACACACACCCACACACAGACACACACACAGACACACACCCACACCCACACACAGACACACACAAAGACACACACACAGACACACACAGACACAGACACAGACACACACAGACACACACCCACACACAGACTCACACACAGACACACACCCACACACAGACACACATCCACAGACAGACACACACACTGACACACACCCACACAGACACACACAGACACACACAGACACCCACACCCAACACACAGACACACAGACACACAGACACACACCCACACACAGACACACACCCACACCCACACACAGACACACACCCACACAGACGCACACCCACACCCACACACAGACACACACCCACACAGACACACACCCACAGACACACACCCACACACAGACACACACAGACACACACACAGACACCCAACACACAGGCACACACCCACACACACACACAGACACACACCCACACACAGACACACAGACACACACAGACATACACACTCACACAGACACACACACCCACACACAGACACGGACACACACAGTCACAGACACACACAGACACACACAGACACAGACACACAGACACAGACACAGAGACACACACACACGCACAGACACACACACAGACAGACACACACAGACACACACCCACACACAGACACACACCCACATACACACAGACACACCCACACACACCCACACACAGACACATACACAGACACACACAGACACACACAGACACACACCCACACACAGACACACACAGACACACATCCACTCACACGCACAGACACACACAGACACACACACCCACACACACCCACACACACCCACACACAGACACACACACACCCACACAAAGACACACACCCACATACAGACACACACAGACACACACCCACACACAGACACACACAGACAGCCACACACCCACACACACCCACACACAGACGCAGACACACACCCACACACAGACACACAAAGACACTCACCCACACACAGACACACACAGACACACATCCACACACACGCACAGACACACACAGACACAGACAGACACACACAGACACACACCCACACACAGACACACACCCACATACACACAGACACACACCCACACACTGACACACACAGACACACACCCACACACACCCAGACACACACAGACTCAGACACGCACAGACACACACAGACACACACACCCACACACAGACACACACACCCACATAAAGACACACACCCACATACAGACACACACAGACACACACCCACACACAGACACACACAGACACCACACACCCACACACACCCACACACAGACGCAGAACACACCCACACACAGGCACACAAAGACACACACCCACACACAGACACACATCCACACACACACGCACAGACACACACAGACAGACAGACACACACAGACACACACCCACATACACACAGACACACACCAACACACTGACACACACAGACACACACCCACACACACCCAGACACACACAGACACAGACACACACAGACACACACATCCACTCACACACCCACACACAGACACACAGACACACACCCACACACACACCCACACACAGACACACACAGACACCCACACACAGACACACACACCCACCCACCCACAGACAGACACACAGACACAGACAAAGACACATACACACACTTGCTCTCGTAGCTAGATGACCTCTCTAATTGCTGTGGATGCTTGCGCTCTGTAAATCTTCTTCCCTAGCTCCACTTGTGGCTTGTGCACGTCTCTGTCCCGCCGGTCTGTGGTTTCCCTTTGCCGCATCTCTTTCCCTGGGAGGTGGTAGCCCACAATATGTATATCTGTACTAGGTCGCAGTGTATCGGGTGTTCCCCTGCGTTACGTTTACCTCATATTCCATACCTGATACCCCCATTCAGTCCTATAAGTGGCCCATCTCCTCCGAAGGGGGGGGGGGCAGCTGCTTTAGTGCGAGCGCTGCGGATCCCTATCACTTGTGGTACTCCGAGCCCTTCCCGCAGGGGAGCTGTTCGGATTGGGTAGTTGGAGATTGAGTAGGTTCTGCCATAAGTCCAGGACGCCTCTATACCTCGGGTACTAGCTGGTGAATCCACCTAGGTTAGTAGATAGTCCTCCCGGAAGGATCGTATCCACTTCCGTCCCCTGTGTAACAGCAGGGGGTTGCCTGGGCTTTATAGGTAACAAGCTATTGGCCAAATGGAAAGACCCACGGAGGAAGTGGCTGGCATTCGGTTGCTACCTTCCCTGGTTTTAGCGGGAGAGAGTGAATGAAGGGCCCGTCTAGCGACTCAGTTGAGTCACACAGTCAGTAAAGCCATTTCAGCCTATATTGATTGTGAAAGCTTGCGGCTGAAGCCTCAGAAACAGCTGAGTTCGTAGAAATGATTGATAAGGTTTCGACTGCTTCAATTCCAACTCATTCAACACTGCAAACCTATAAACGACACATCTGTTCACCAGGAGCAGCTCCGGGGGCACTGCTTCGGGACCATGGCTCTATTTGATGTGTTACACTCACATGGCTTTCTCTACTCTTGTAGTAACCATTCTTAAAAGCTCTTATTACTATATCTTCTTCATGTTAATACAGACATTTGATGTGTTACATTCACATGACTTTCTCTACTCTTGTACTAACCATTCCTACAAACTCTTATTACTATATCTTCTTCATGTTAACACAGATATCTGATGTGTTACATTCACATGACTTTCTCTACTCTTGTACTAACCATTCTTACAAACTCTTATTACTATGTCTTCATGTTAATACAGATATCTGATGTGTTACATTCACATGACTTTCTCTACTCTTGTACTAACCAATCTTACAAACTCATTACTATACCTTCTTCATGTTAATACAGATATCTGATGTGTTACATTCACATGACTTTCTCTACTCTTGTACTAACCATTCTTACAAACTCTTATTACTATACCTTCTTCATGTTAATACAGATATCTGATGTGTTACATTCACATGACTTTCTCTACTCTTGTACTAACCATTCTTACAAACTCTTATTACTATACCTTCTTCATGTTAATACAGATATCTGATGTGTTACACTCACATGACTTTCTCTACTCTTGTACTAACCATTCTTACAAACTCTTATTGCTATATCTTCATGTTAATACAGATATCTGATGTGTTACACTCACATGACTTTCTCTACTCTTGTACTAACCATTCTTACAAACTCTTATTACTATATCTTCTTCATGTTAATACAGATATCTGATGTGTTACACTCACATGACTTTCTCTACTCCTGTACTAACCATTCTTACAAACTTTTATTACTATATCTTCTTTGTGTTAGTTGAGATAAACATTTGTACAAATTATTTTATTGCTTATTTCCTTGTAGGTACAAGGGGAATACGGGAATAAAGTAAGTTTTGAGCGATAGTCAAATCCTTTGAAGCTTTGAGATCCCGTTCTCTTGGCACGATTAACATGTAAAAATGAATAAGGATGTTATATTTGAGAGAAGTGTAAGTTCTCCAAAACTCACACATAACACGAAATATCTCCGAAATGGTTCACCCTACAAGAAAATTTATCGGTATAGAAATTGTGTATTTTAGAACGATCTACATTTTTGTATAGTATGATTTTGTCTAGCTCTTACGGTTTATGAGTTATGCAAAAGTCATCCAGGGTAAACAGGACCACATAGGCTATAGCCAGAGAATTCAAAATATACATTTCATTTGTCATACAAATATCTTGAAGATATGACATTTTAATCTAAATCGTTAGAGCCATTTTCAAGAAAATCAAAACTTTCGAAATATGTTCCATGTAAAGGGTAGTTTAGGGTGGGGCTATTTTCTTCAAAATCTTCGTGTTGCATCCTTGAAAGACATTAAACGTAAATACCAACTTTGGTTTTTAAGCGACTTTTCGTTTTTGAGTAATGCTGTTCACAGACTGACACGCACACACACACACACACACACGCACAAACACACACACTCTCTCTCTCTCGCGCACGCACCTTTTTCTAAAAATGCTTTTTTTTTTTTTTCATTCAGGGGGTCTCAAAACGTATATCTCCGGTGAGACCTCGACACCGAATTTTTAGGTGCAATACAATACTTCCGCTACTTACCAGTAGAGGAAGTAAAAAAATTAATTACGACCTTCTATTTGACGAATGTTTCTTTTCCTAAGCTCACACACATAACAAGGAATATCTCCGACATGGTTCACTCTGCAAAAAACATTTGAAGGGGTGAGAATGATATAATTCAAAGCCACAAAATGTAAATTTGCCAGGAGAACGTTGTAAAAGTTTGAATAAATCCATAAGTCACGTATCAAGTTTTTTGGATGTCCAACACAAGTAGTTTATTTCTCCAATATTGTGCACAGTTATTTTGTGAAAAAGTTACACATTATTAATAAAAATAGTTTCTGGCTGGATGACATAAGGTTGGGTTTTGGCCTGTCTCATGCTAAAGGAAGAGGAGCGTTAGAAATGATGAACATGAATGATAGTGGCTGCAATATTTGAAACAATACAACGTGTCATTTTCTTGCTTTGTTTCACTCAGACCCTTGAAACATGTGATTGTGAAGTATGTGGCAGGGTACACAGATTCATCCTTCACCACTTCGTGGCTCACTTCGGGAGAAAACTAAAATCACCTTTTCTCAGCAATGACACTTGACCCAAATCATTAGAGCCGTTTCGGAGATAGCGCCAAGTATATACCATATGTATACGTATTTATATACAGGAATTGCTCGTTCAAATATATTGTATAGATTTAGAACTTTTAAATATTTGCTATTTATACAACAGTGTATTAATTCAGAATTTCTCTTCATATATCTCAATTGAATTCAAATTAATCCCTATAAATGTGCTTGAAAGGCAACCAATAAGAGCGCTTGCCCCTTGCCTCGAAAGCATTCCATTACCACAACAGCCAATCACAGCCAAAGGAGACGGGGGCTCGACTGTCTACTGGGCGGAGAAATCTGGCTGGCTATACGGAAACATTGTTGTTCACAAATCGGTGTCAGATAGCGCACAATACACAGTTCGGCGAACGTCTACAACTGGTATAGAGACGAAAACTTCCTAAGCGGGAAATACAAATGACTGCTTCATGCAAAAGTTAAAGAAATTCTCTTTCGCAGAGTTTCTAGAGTAGACGCTGTCTACCCTGTCTCCCCTGTGTGTGAGTATATGGCATTCATGTCCTAACATCTTTCAGTGTTTTCTTGCAAAGTATTTCCTTGATAGCTGCTGATGTGCTCGTCCCGTTCTAGTTATATTTACAGTTCTGAATTCTTCTAAATCAGTTTATTCATGTTTCAGATTTAAATTGATGGCATTCCTTCATCAAAGGGAAAAGCTATCGCTTATGAAAATTGGAACTGAGATTCATCATCATGTTTGTCCTTTGCAGTATTTATCTGCAAAGATGTCAGATCTATAAAGTTTGCTTGCTTCATTTTAACAACTGAAAATGGCTTCTTCTTGCAGGAATATTTAATGACTGTAAGTCAGAATGTGGGGTTTCTGTTCTTAGCATGATTCTACTCTGTCACAACTTCTTCCACGTTTACATTTTTCACTTTTCCAATTATTCATATTTCTGCCTTCATGTGCTTTAGCAGGTGACACTTGTGGAAACATTTTACATTCGTCAGCATCCTAAGTCAAACGAAATAATCAGAATGAGAAAAACCAAAGCCACTTTTAACATATACTGGGTGTCCCCATCCCCCCCCTAAAAAACCGACAACGCCTTGTATGTTGTGCAGGATGGCAAACTGATCGATTTCTAGATAGGAAACTCTGTCCGGAAATGTACGGTTTGGACGCTGGAGAACGTCGAAGTTTGAGAACGAATTTGTTAACATTTGTTTTGGTATCTTAATACGGAAGGTATGCAACCCTTTAGCCATCTCTGTACTGGGATGAGCATGATAACATTCCTGCGCAGGCGCTAAATTCCTCCATAAAGTTCTTGGTGCCCATCCTACTGCGTTACTTGCGTAGTTTCCAGTACACTACGCTTTTAACAGCAGTGCGACACGTAGTGCTGAAATGACCGACATGAGCTCCAGCACACTTTGATGTAAATGTGAGGAATCACCTCTACGTGACATATTCAAATCGATGGATAGGTAGATATGGACCAGTTCCATGGCAGGCATGGTCGCCAGATCTGACACCTCTCGACTGTTTTCTGACACTTCCATAACGTCAGTGGCGGACCTTACGGCTCAAGTCCACGGAGCGGTTGAAAATCTTTGAAGACAACCGTACGTATTTGGGCATTTGCACGACGGTGAGCACCGCCGATATAGGAAGTACACAGCACAAAGCCCGTTTCTAATGTAGACAGCTCGAGGTTGGGTTTACTGACGAAATGTAAACTTGCACCCATCTCATACTTGGATGCGATACAGCGTCCAAACCGTGCATTTCCGGACCGACAGACACGAGTTCCTATCTGAAAATCAATCAGTTTGCCATCCCGTACAACATACTAAGTGTTGCAAGTGTTCCTTTGGGACATCCTGTATAATATACATTAATATTATAATACAAATAACCTTATAATATAAAAATTAGTACCAATAATGCAGTAATTAACAGGAGAAGCATCATTTGTTTATGGTTCGCACATGCGTATTTTAATTACCGTGTAAATAATAGTTGAAATTATGCAATAACATTGCAGTACGAAACAAACCTGAGCCTCAATGTCTTCACTCTTTAAAAGATTAAGTACTTTCGACTTACCATGTTCTTTTCGGATAAATATTCATCAGAGAGACAATAGCTGCTTCCGCTGAATGAATAATGTTTATCAGAGCTAACTATTTCTTTCTCAGAATCTTGTTTTTTTTGGTTACGCATGCCAAACGCCATTTTATAGTGACTTTGGGTTTTTTCACACACGGAAAAGACTACTTCCTCGATGCGATGTATGAGAACAACTGCAAAATACTCTCACATTTACTGAGTGAACGTTAAAACATTTCAGCAATAGCTTCCCGTGTTAAATATAAATTTAATTACAAAAACAAACAAATATATATATATATATATATATATATATATATATATATATATATATGTTGAAAAAGTGTGACTTTGGACTATATCGTTCTCACCCCTTCATTTGTTTGAACATACATAGTGTTTTAGCTAGAGTACATTTTTACTTTCTCTACTAATCAGTAGAAGGAAGTATTGCATTCCATCCAAAAATTTCATGTCGAGACTTCACCGGAAATATGTTTTGGGAACCCCTGAATACGAGAAAAGGATTCTTAGAAAAAGGCTAGTGTGTGCGTGTGTGTGTGTGTGTGTGTGTGTGCGTGTGTGTGCGTGTGTGTATGCGTGTGTGTGAATGTGTGCGTGTGTGTGCGCGCGTGTGTGAGTGTGCGTGTGCGCGTGTGTGTGCGTGTGTGCGCGTGTGTGTGTCTGTGTGTGTGTCTGTCAGTCTGTGGACAGCATAACTCAAAAACGAAAAGTCGGTTAAAAACCAAAATTGGTATTTAAATTTAATGTCTTTCAAGGATGCGACAAGAAGATTTTGATGAAAATTCCTGCACCCTAAACTGCCCTTTACACGGAAAAGTTTTTGAAAATTTTGCTTTTCTTGAAAATGGCTCTAACGATTTTGATTAAAATGCCATATGTTTGAGATACTTCTATGACAAATGAAATGTATATGCTGAATTTTCTAGCTATAACCCCTGTAGTCGTATTTACTCTGCAGGACTTTTGAATAACTGGTAAACCATTAGAGATAGACCAAATTATACTCTACAAAACATGTAGATCTTGTTAAAATACACAATTTATGTGCCAATAAATTTTGTTGTAGGGTGAACCATTTCGGAGATATTCCTTGTTATGTGTGCGAGTTTCGGAAAACCTTAGTAAAATGGAACATCGTTGTTCGTTTTTAGTATGTTAAGTGTGCAAAGATCTCAAAGCATTAAAAGATTTGATATCGCACAAAGCCTACTGTATTCCCATATTGCCCTTGTAGCTACAAGGATATAAGCAATAAGATAATTTGTAGAAATGTTTATCTTAACCAATACAAAGAAGATATAGTAATAAGAGTTCGTAAGAATGGTTAGTACAAGAGTAGAGAAGGTCATGTGAATGTAACACATCAGATATCTGTATTAACATGAAGATATAGTAATAGGAGTTTGTAAGAATGGTCAGTACAAGAGTAGAGAAAGTCATGTGAATGTAACACATCAGATATCTGTATTAACATGAAGAAGATATAGTAATACGAGTTTGTAAGAATGGTTAGTACAAGAGTAGAGAAAGTCATGTGAATGTAACACATCAGATATCTGTATTAACATGAAGAAGATATAGTAATAAGAGTTTGTAAGAATGGTCAGTGCAAGAGTAGAGAAAGTCATGTGAATGTAACACATTAGATATCTGTATTAACATGAAGATATAGTAATAAGAGTTTGTAAGAATGGTCAGTGCAAGAGTAGAGAAAGTCATGTGAATGTAACACATCAGATATCTGTATTAACATGAAGATATAGTAATAAGAGTTTGTAAGAATGGTTAGTACAAGAGTAGAGAAAGTCATGTGAATGTAACACATCAGATATCTGTATTAACATGAAGAAGATATTGTAATAAGAGTTTGTAAGAATGGTTAGTACAAGAGTAGAGAAAGTCATGTGAATGTAACACGTCAGATATCTGTATTAACGTGAAGAAGATATGGGAATAAGAGTTTGTAAGAATGGTTAGTACAAGAGTAGAGAAAGTCATGTGAATGTAACACATCAGATATCTGTATTATCATGAAGAAGATATAGTAATAAGAGTTTGTAAGTATGGTTAGTACAAGAGTAGAGAAAGTCATGTGAATGTAACACATCAGATATCTGTATTAACGTGAAGAAGATATAGTAATAAAAGTTTGTAAGAATGGTTAGTACAAGAGTAGAGAAAGTCATGTGAATGTAACACATCAGATAGCTGTATTAACATGAAGAAGGTATAGTAATAAGGGTTTGTAAGAATGGTTAGTACAAGAGTAGAGAAAGTCATGTGAATGTAACACATCAGATATCTGTATTAACATGAAGGAGATATAGTAATAAGAGTTTGTAAGTATGGTTAGTACAAGAGTAGACAAAGTCATGTGAATGTAACACATCAGATATCTGTATTAACATGAAGGAGATATAGGAATAAGAGTTTGTAAGTATGGTTAGTACAAGAGTAGAGAAATTCATGTGAGTGCAACACATCAGATTTTTCATACTTAAAACTGAATTATGGTTTTCCAATAATCTTATTTGTATTGCGAGCGGTAGAGGAGACAATTAAAGGAGAATCCTGCTTCTGCTAGGAAAACTAAAAACTGTAGAATTCAGGAGAACTGCGATGTGATATTTTATTTCTAATACTAACACTAATAAAGTAAGTTTGTTTTTCAGTAGGTAGGTGGCGCTTAGTGCCAGTGGATGTACAGTGAGAACCTGTACGACCTGTTCCCGACCTCTGGAATGCTGGTCAACAATATAGTGACAATGGTGTGGCTATTGCATCAATAACTGAAGAACATCTGAAGTATTTCCTTCATTCACCGTCGGATATCTCCTACTTGGTTGCTAAAGTACATTAGTTTATCAACTTAAAAAGTCGGCGAACTAACGCTGGCACTATCAGCACATTCATGTTGAGCCGCCACTGTTACTCACTGGATCCTCCTAAGAGTTTATAGAAAACCTACAGTCGCTAATAAAAGCCTGCAGCGAGCGCCATGCTTCAGCGGTTCTGTACAAAACAAAAGCACTAACATTTTACGGAAAGATCCAGGGCAGAATTTCAACTTTCAATTTTCAGTCACCAGGTTGACCAAGGACTACATGAACAACTTACTTAATCCTTAAGGGACGCCGGGAGTGACATTTTGGTCAAAACTGCTCAAAAAGTAGAAAATTGCTTATCTTTACATTAAAATGTTGCTGGAACTGTTGTGCATGTGGATCATCATATCCCCCACTCCACGTGGTCATTACGATCCCAGTGCCCATCCCTTAACGTACACACACAGAGAGAATGTTGCTATATCAAAGCCTGTTATTCACATTAAAATGTTGCTGGAACTGTTGTGCACGTGGATCATCATGTCCCCAACTCCACGTGGTCATTACGGTCCCAGTGCTCTTCCCTTAACGTTCACAACACGCATGTTCCTATATAAAAGCCTGTTATTTACAATAAAAGGTTGCTGGAACTGTTGTGCACGTGGATCATCATATCCCCGACTCCACGTGGTCATTACGGTCCCAGTGCTCTTCCCTTAACGTACACACACAGAGAGCATGTTGTTATACAAAAGCCTGTTATTTACATTAAAATGTTGCTGGAACTGCTGTGTACGTGGATCATCATATCCCCCACTCCACGTGGTCATTACGGTCCCAGTGCTCTTCCCTTAACGTACACAACACGCATATTGCTATATAAAAGCCTGTTATTTACATTAAAATGTTGCTGGAACTGCTGTGCACGTGGATCATCATATCCCCCACTCCACGTGGCCATTACGGTCCCAGTGCTCTTCCCTTAACGTACACACACAACACGCATGTTGCTATATAAA
This sequence comes from Tenodera sinensis, assembly GCA_030765045.1. Taxonomy (NCBI): domain Eukaryota; kingdom Metazoa; phylum Arthropoda; class Insecta; order Mantodea; family Mantidae; genus Tenodera; species Tenodera sinensis. The sequence continues at coordinate 394,079,078 of CM060964.1, forward strand.
AGCCTGTTATTTACATTAAAATGTTGGTGCAACTGTTGTGTACGTGGATCACCATATCCCCCACTCCACGTGGTCATTACGGTCCCAGTGCTCTTCCCTTAACGTACACAACACGCATGTTGCTATATAAAAGCCTGTTATTTACATTAAAATGTTGGTGCAACTGTTGTGTACGTGGATCACCATATCCCCCACTCCACGTGGTCATTACGGTCCCAGTGCTCTTCCCTTAACGTACACAACACGCATGTTGCTATATAAAAGCCTGTTATTTACATTAAAATGTTGCTGGAACTGTTGTGCACGTGGATCATCATATCTCCGACTCCACGTGTTCATTACGGTCCCAGTGCTCTTCCCTTAACGTACACAACACGCATGTTGCTATATAAAAGCCTGTTATTTACATAAAAATGTTGCTGGAACTGTTATGCACGTGGATCATCATATCCCCCACTCCACGTGGCCATTACGGTCCCAGTGCTCTTACCTTAACGTACACAACACGCATGTTGCTATATAAAAGCCTGTAATTTACATTAAATTGTTGCTGGAACTGTTATGCACGTGGATCATCATATCCCCCACTCCACGTGGTCATTACGGTCCCAGTGCTCTTCCCTTAACGTACACAACACGCATGTTGCTATATAAAAGCCTGTAATTTACATTAAATTGTTGCTGGAACTGTTATGCACGTGGATCATCATATCCCCCACTCCACGTGGCCATTACGGTCCCAGTGCTCTTCCCTTAACGTACACAACACGCATGTTGCTATATAAAAGCCTGTTATTTACATTAAAATGTTGCTGGAACTGTTGTGTACGTGGATCATCATATCCCCCACTCCACGTGGTCATTACGGTCCCAGTGCTCTTCCCTTAACGTACACAACACGCATGTTGCTATATAAAAGCCTGTTATTTACATTAAAATGTTGCTGGAACTGCTGTGCACGTGGATCATCATATTCCCCACTCCACGTGGTCATTACTGTCCCAGTGGTCTTCCCTTAACGTACACAACACGCATGTTGCTATATAAAAGCCTGTTATTTACATTAAAATGTTGCTGGAACTGCTGTGCACGTGGATCATCATATTCCCCACTCCACGTGGTCATTACTGTCCCAGTGGTCTTCCCTTAACGTACACAACATGCATGTTGCTATATAAAAGCCTGTTATTTACATTAAGATGTTGCTGGAACTGCTGTGCACGTGGATCATCATATCCCCCACTCCACGTGTTCATTACGGACCCAGTGCTCTTCCCTTAACGTACACACACAGAGAGCATGTTCCTATATAAGAGCCTGTTATTTACATTAAAATGTTGCTGGAACTGTTGAGCACGTGGATCATCATGTCCCCCACTCCACGTGGTCATTACGGTCCCAGAGCTCCTCCCTTAACGTACACAACACGCATGTTGCTATATAAAAGCCTGTTATTTACATTAAAATGTTGCTGGAACTGCTGTGCACGTGGATCATCATATCCCCCACTCCACGTGGTCATTACGGTACCAGTGCCCTTCCCTTAACGTACACACACAGAGAGCATGTTCCTATATAAAAGCCTGTTATTTACATTAAAATGTTGCTGGAACTGTTGTGCACGTGGATCATCATATCCCCCACTCCACGTGGCCATTACGGTCCCAGTGCTCTTCCCTTAACGTACACACACAACACGCATGTTGCTATATAAAAGCCTGTTATTTACATTAAAATGTTGCTGGAACTGCTGTGCACGTGGATCATCATATCCCCCACTCCACGTGGCCATTACGGTCCCAGTGCTCTTCCCTTAACGTACACACACAACACGTATGTTGCTATATAAAAGCCTGTTATTTACATTAAAATGTTGCTGGAACTGCTGTGCACTGGATCATCATATCCCCCACTCCACGTGGTCAATACGGTCCAGTGCCCTTCCCTTAACGTACACACTCGGAGAGCATGTTGTTATATAAAAGCCTGTTTTTTACATTAAAATGTTGCTGGAACTGTTGTGCACGTGGATCATCATATCCCCCAGTCCACGTGGTCATTACGGTCCCAGTGCTCTTCCCTTAACGTACACAACACGCATGTTGCTATATAAATGCCTGTTATTTAAATTAAAATGTTGCTGGAACTGCTGTGCACGTGGATCATCATATCCCCCAGTCCACGTGGTCATTACGGTCCCAGTGCTCTTCCCTTAACGTGCACAACACGCACATTCCTATATAAAAGAATGTTATTTACATTAAAGTGTTGCTGGAACTGCTGTGCACGTGGATCATCATATCCCCCAGTCCACGTGGTCATTACGGTCCCAGTGCTCTTCCCTTAACGTACACACCACGCATGTTGCTATATAAAAGCCTGTTATTTACATTAAAATGTTGGTGGAACTGTTGTGTACGTGGATCATCATATCCCCCACTCCACGTGGCCATTACGGTCCCAGTGCTCTTCCCTTAACGTTCACAACACGCATGTTCCTATATAAAAGCCTGTTATTTACAATAAAAGGTTGCTGGAACTGTTGTGCACGTGGATCATCATATCCCCGACTCCACGTGGTCATTACGGTCCCAGTGCTCTTCCCTTAACGTACACACACAGTGAGCATGTTGTTATACAAAAGCCTGTTATTTACATTAAAATGTTGCTGGAACTGCTGTGCACGTGGATCATCATATCCCCCACTCCACGTGGTCATTACGGTCCCAGTGCTCTTCCCTTAACGTACACAACACGCATGTTGCTATATAAAAGCCTGTTATTTACATTAAAATGTTGCTGGAACTGTTGTGCACGTGGATCATCATATCCCCGACTCCACGTGGTCATTACGCTCCCAGTGCTCTTCCCTTAACGTACACAACACGCATATTGCTATATAAAAGCCTGTTATTTACATTAAAATGTTGCTGGAACTGCTGTGCACGTGGATCATCATATCCCCCACTCCACGTGGCCATTACGGTCCCAGTGCTCTTCCCTTAACGTACACAACACGCATGTTGCTATATAAAAGCCTGTTATTTACATTAAAATGTTGGTGGAACTGTTGTGTACGTGGATCATCATATCCCCCACTCCACGTGGTCATTACGGTCCCAGTGCTCTTCCCTTAACGTACACAACACGCATGTTGCTATATAAAAGCCTGTTATTTACATTAAAATGTTGCTGGAACTGTTATGCACGTGGATCATCATATCCCCCACTCCACGTGGCCATTACGGTCCCAGTGCTCTTCCCTTAACGTACACAACACGCATGTTGCTATATAAAAGCCTGTAATTTACATTAAAATGTTGCTGGAACTGTTATGCACGTGGATCATCATATCCCCCACTCCACGTGGCCATTACGGTCCCAGTGCTCTTCCCTTAAAGTACACAACACGCATGTTGCTATATAAAAGCCTGTTATTTACATTAAAATGTTGCTGGAACTGTTGTGTACGTGGATCATCATATCCCCCACTCCACGTGGTCATTACGGTCCCAGTGCTCTTCCCTTAACGTACACAACACGCATGTTGCTATATAAAAGCCTGTTATTTACATTAAAATGTTGCTGGAACTGCTGTGCACGTGGATCATCATATTCCCCACTCCACGTGGTCATTACGGTCCAGTGCTCTTCCCTTAACGTACACAACACGCATGTTGCTATATAAAAGCCTGTTATTTACATTAAGATGTTGCTGGAACTGCTGTGCACGTGGATCATCATATCCCCCACTCCACGTGTTCATTACGGACCCAGTGCTCTTCCCTTAACGTACACACACAGAGAGCATGTTCCTATATAAGAGCCTGTTATTTACATTAAAATGTTGCTGGAACTGTTGTGCACGTGGATCATCATGTCCCCCACTCCACGTGGTCATTACGGTCCCAGAGCTCCTCCCTTAACGTACACAACACGCATGTTGCTATATAAAAGCCTGTTATTTACATTAAAATGTTGCTGGAACTGCTGTGCACGTGGATCATCATATCCCCCACTCCACGTGGTCATTACGGCCCCAGTGCCCTTCCCTTAACGTACACACACAGAGAGCATGTTCCTATATAAAAGCCTGTTATTTACATTAAAATGTTGCTGGAACTGTTGTGCACGTGGATCATCATATCCCCCACTCCACGTGGCCATTACGGTCCCAGTGCTCTTCCCTTAACCTACACACACAACACGCATGTTGCTATATAAAAGCCTGTTATTTACATTAAAATGTTGCTGGAACTGCTGTGCACGTGGATCATCATATCCCCCACTCCACGTGGCCATTACGGTCCCAGTGCTCTTCCCTTAACGTACACACACAACACGTATGTTGCTATATAAAAGCCTGTTATTTACATTAAAATGTTGCTGGAACTGCTGTGCACGTGGATCATCATATCCCCCACTCCACGTGGCCATTACGGTCCCAGTGCTCTTCCCTTAACCTACACACACAACACGCATGTTGCTATATAAAAGCCTGTTATTTACATTAAAATGTTGCTGGAACTGCTGTGCACGTGGATCATCATATCCCCCACTCCACGTGGCCATTACGGTCCCAGTGCTCTTCCCTTAACGTACACACACAACACGTAGGTTGCTATATAAAAGCCTGTTATTTACATTAAAATGTTGCTGGAACTGCTGTGCACGTGGATCATCATATCCCCCACTCCACGTGGCCATTACGGTCCCAGTGCTCTTCCCTTAACGTTCACAACACGCATGTTGCTATATAAATGCCTGTTATTTACATTAAAATGTTGCTGGAACTGCTGTGCGCTGGATCATCATATCCCCCACTCCACGTGGTCATTACGGACCCAGTGCTCTTCCCTTAATGTACGCAACACGTATGTTGCTATATAAAAGCCTGTTATTTACATTAAAATTTTGCTGGAACTGTTGTGCACGTGGATCATCATATCCCCCACTCCACGTGGTCATTACGGTCCCAGTGCTCTTCCCTTAACATACACAACACGCATGTTGCTATATAAAAGCCTGTTATTTACATTAAAATGTTGCTGGAACTGTTGTGCACGTGGATCATCATATCCCCCACTCCACGTGGTCATTACGGTCCCAGTGCTCTTCCCTTAACGTGCACACACAGAGAGCATGTTGTTATATAAAAGCCTGTTATATACATTAAAATGTTGCTGGAACTGTTGTGCACGTGGATCATTATATCCCCCACTCCACGTGGTCATTACGGACCCAGTGCTCTTCCCTTATAGTACACACACAGAGAGCATGTTGTTATATAAAAGCCTGTTATATACATTAAAATGTTGCTGGAACTGTTGTGCACGTGGATCATTATATCCCCCACTCCACGTGGTCATTACGGACCCAGTGCTCTTCCCTTAACGTACACACACAGAGAGCATGTTGTTATATAAAAGCCTGTTATATACATTAAAATGTTGCTGGAACTGTTGTGCACGTGGATCATTATATCCCCCACTCCACGTGGTCATTACGGACCCAGTGCTCTTCCCTTAACGTACACACACAGAGAGCATGTTGTTATATAAAAGCCTGTTATATACATTAAAATGTTGCTGGAACTGTTGTGCACGTGGATCATTATATCCCCCACTCCACGTGGTCATTACGGACCCAGTGCTCTTCCCTTAATGTATACAACACGCATGTTGCTACATAAAAGCCTGTTATTTACATTAAAATGTTGCTGGAACTGCTGTGCACGTGGATCATCATATCCCCCACTCCACGTGGTCATTACGGTCCCAGTGCTCTTCCCTTAACGTGCACACACAGAGAGCATGTTGTTATATAAAAGCCTGTTATATACATTAAAATGTTGCTGGAACTGCTGTGCACGTGGATCATCATATCCCCCACTCCACGTGGTCATTACGGTCCCAGTGCTCTTCCCTTAACGTGCACACACAGAGAGCATGTTGTTATATAAAAGCCTGTTATATACATTAAAATGTTGCTGGAACTGCTGTGCACTGGATCATCATATCCCCCACTCCACGTGGTCATTACGGTCCAGTGCCCTTCCCTTAACGTACACACACGGAGAGCATGTTGTTAGATAAAAGCCTGTTATTTACATTAAAATGTTGCTGGAACTGTTGTGCACGTGGATCATCATATCCCCCAGTCCACGTGGTCATTACGGTCCCAGTGCTCTTCCCTTAACGTACACAACACGCATGTTGCTATATAAATGCCTGTTATTTACATTAAAATGTTGCTGGAACTGCTGTGCACGTGGATCATCATATCCCCCAGTCCACGTGGTCATTACGGTCCCAGTGCTCTTCCCTTAACGTGCACAACACGCACATTCCTATATAAAAGAATGTTATTTACATTAAAGTGTTGCTGGAACTGCTGTGCACGTGGATCATCATATCCCCCAGTCCACGTGGTCATTACGGTCCCAGTGCTCTTCCCTTAACGTGCACAACACGCACATTCCTATATAAAAGAATGTTATTTACATTAAAGTGTTGCTGGAACTGCTGTGCACGTGGATCATCATGTCCCCCACTCCACGTGGTCATTACGGTCCCAGTGCTCTTCCCTTAATGTACACAACACGCATGTTGCTATATAAAAGCCTGTTATTTACATTAAAATGTTGCTGGAACTGCTGTGCACTGGATCATCATATCCCCCACTCCACGTGGTCATTACGGACCCAGTGCTCTTCCCTTAATGTACACAACACGCATGTTGCTACATAAAAGCCTGTTATTTACATTAAAATGTTGCTGGAACTGCTGTGCACGTGGATCATCATATCCCCCACTCCACGTGGTCATTGCGGACCCAGTGCTCTTCCCTTAAAGTACACAACACGCACGTTCCTATATAAAAGAATGTTATTTACATTTGAGTGTTGCTGGAACTGCTGTGCACGTGGATCATCATGTCCCCCACTCCACGTGGTCATTACGGACACAGTGCTCTTCCCTTAATGTATACAACACGTATGTTGCTATATAAAAGCCTGTTATTTACATTAAAATGTTGCTGGAACTGTTGTGCACGTGGATCATCATATCCCCCACTCCACGTGGTCATTACGGTCCCAGTGCTGTTCCCTTAACATACACAACACGCATGTTGCTATATAAAAGCCTGTTATTTACATTAAAATGTTGCTGGAACTGTTGTGCACGTGGATCATTATATCCCCCACTCCACGTGGTCATTACGGACCCAGTGCTCTTCCCTTAACATACACAACACGCATGTTGCTATATAAAAGCCTGTTATTTACATTAAAATGTTGCTGGAACTGTTGTGCACGTGGATCATCATATCCCCCACTCCACGTGGTCATTACGGACCCAGTGCTCTTCCCTTTACATACACAACACGCATGTTGCTATATAAAAGCCTGTTATTTACATTAAAATGTTGCTGGAACTGTTGTGCACGTGGATCATTATATCCCCCACTCCACGTGGTCATTACGGACCCAGTGCTCTTCCCTTAACATACACAACACGCATGTTGCTATATAAAAGCCTGTTATATACATTAAAATGTTGCTGGAACTGTTGTGCACGTGGATCATTATATCCCCCACTCCACGTGGTCATTACGGACCCAGTGCTCTTCCCTTAACGTACACACACAGAGAGCATGTTGTTATATAAAAGCCTGTTATATACATTAAAATGTTGCTGGAACTGTTGTGCACGTGGATCATTATATCCCCCACTCCACGTGGTCATTACGGACCCAGTGCTCTTCCCTTAACGTACACACACAGAGAGCATGTTGTTATATAAAAGCCTGTTATATACATTAAAATGTTGCTGGAACTGTTGTGCACGTGGATCATTATATCCCCCACTCCACGTGGTCATTACGGACCCAGTGCTCTTCCCTTAACGTACACACACAGAGAGCATGTTGTTATATAAAAGCCTGTTATATACATTAAAATGTTGCTGGAACTGTTGTGCACGTGGATCATTATATCCCCCACTCCACGTGGTCATTACGGACCCAGTGCTCTTCCCTTAACGTACACAACACGCATGTTGTTATATAAAAGCCTGTTATTTACATTAAAAGGTTGCTGGAACTGCTGTGCACGTGGATCATCATATCCCCCACTCCACGTGGTCATTACGGACCCAGTGCTCTTCCCTTAACGTACACAACACGCATGTTGTTATATAAAAGCCTGTTATTTACATTAAAATGTTGCTGGAACTGCTGTGCACGTGGATCATCATTTTCCCCACTCCACGTGGTCATTACGGACCCAGTGCTCTTCCCTTAACGTACACACACAGAGAGCATGTTGTTATATAAAAGCCTGTTATATACATTAAAATGTTGCTGGAACTGTTGTGCACGTGGATCATCATTTTCCCCACTCCACGTGGTCATTACGGACCCAGTGCTCTTCCCTTAACGTACACACACAGAGAGCATGTTCCTATATAAAAGCCGGTTATTTACATTAAAAGGTTGCTGGAACTGCTGTGCACGTGGATCATCATATCCCCCACTCCACGTGGTCATTACGGTCCCAGTGCTCTTCCCTTAACGTACACAACATGCATGTTGCTACATAAAAGCTTGTTATTTAAATTAAAATGTTGCTGGAACTGTTGTGCACGTGGATCATCATATCCCCCACTCCACGTGGTCATTACGGACCCAGTGCCCTTCCCTTAACGTACACAACACGCATGTTGCTATATAAAAGCCTGTTATTTACATTAAAAGGTTGCTGGAACTGCTGTGCACGTGGATCATCATATCCCCCACTCCACGTGGTCATTACGGTCCCAGTGCTCTTCCCTTAACGTACACAACATGCATGTTGCTACATAAAAGCTTGTTATTTAAATTAAAATGTTGCTGGAACTGTTGTGCACGTGGATCATCATATCCCCCACTCCACGTGGTCATTACGGACCCAGTGCCCTTCCCTTAACGTACACAACACGCATGTTGCTATATAAAAGCCTGTTATTTACATTAAAATGTTGCTGGAACTGTTATGCACGTGGATCATCATATCCCCCACTCCACGTGGTCATTACGGACCCAGTGCTCTTCCCTTAACGTACACACACACACACAGAGAGCATGTTTCTATATAAAAGCCTGTTATTTAGATTAAACTGTTGCTGGAACTGTTATGCACGTGGATCATCATATTCCCCACTCCGCGTGATATTTATGGTTCCAGTGCTCTTCGCTTAACGTACACACACAACACGCATGTTGCTATATAAAACCTGTTATTTAAATTAAAATGTTGCTGGAACTGTTGTGCACGTGGATCATCATATCCCCCACTCCACGTGGTTATTACGGACCCAGTGCTCTTCCCTTAACCTACACACACAGAGAGCATGTTCCTATATAAAAGCCTGTTATTTACAATAAAAGGTTGCTGGAACTGTTGTGCACGTGGATCAGCATATCCCCGACTCCACGTGGTCATTACGGTCCCAGTGCTCTTCCCTTAACGTACACAGACAGAGAGCATGTTTTTATACAAAAGCCTGTTATTTACATTAAAATGTTGCTGGAACTGCTGTGCACGTGGATCATCATATCCCCCACTCCACGTGGTCATTACGGTCCTAGTGCTCTTCCCTTAACGTACACAACACGCATGTTGCTATATAAAAGCCTGTTATTTACATTAAAATGTTGCTGGAACTGTTGTGCACGTGGATCATCATATCCCCGACTCCACGTGGTCATTACGCTCCCAGTGCTCTTCCCTTAACGTACACAACACGCATATTGCTATATAAAAGCCTGTTATTTACATTAAAATGTTGCTGGAACTGCTGTGCACGTGGATCATCATATCCCCCACTCCACTTGGCCATTACGGTTCCAGTGCTCTTCCCTTAACGTACACAACACGCATGTTGCTATATAAAAGCCTGTTATTTACATTAAAATGTTGGTGGAACTGTTGTGTACGTGGATCATCATATCCCCCACTCCACGTGGTCATTACGGTCCCAGTGCTCTTCCCTTAACGTACACAACACGCATGTTGCTATATAAAAGCCTGTTATTTACATTAAAATGTTGGTGGAACTGTTGTGTACGTGGATCATCATATCCCCCACTCCACGTGGCCATTACGGTCCCAGTGCTCTTCCCTTAACGTACACAACACGCATGTTGCTATATAAAAGCCTGTTATATACATTAAAATGTTGGTGGAACTGTTGTGTACGTGGATCATCATATCCCCCACTCCACGTGGCCATTACGGTCCCAGTGCTCTTCCCTTAACACACACAACACGCTTGTTGCTATATAAATGCCTGTTATTTACATTAAAATGTTGCTGGAACTGCTGTGCACTGGATCATCATATCCCCCACTCCACGTGGTCATTACGGTCCCAGTGCTCTTCCCTTAACGTACACAACACGCATGTTGCTATATAAAAGCCTGTTATATACATTAAAATGTTGGTGGAACTGTTGTGTACGTGGATCATCATATCCCCCACTCCACGTGGCCATTACGGTCCCAGTGCTCTTCCCTTAACACACACAACACGCTTGTTGCTATATAAATGCCTGTTATTTACATTAAAATGTTGCTGGAACTGCTGTGCACTGGATCATCATATCCCCCACTCCACGTGGTCAATACGGTCCAGTGCCCTTCCCTTAACGTACACACACGGAGAGCATGTTGTTATATAGAAGCCTGTTATTTACATTAAAATGTTGCTGGAACTGTTGTGCATGTGGATCATCATATCCCCCAGTCCACGTGGTCATTACGGTCCCAGTGCTCTTCCCTTAAAGTACACAACACGCACATTCCTATATACAAGAATGTTATTTACATTAAAGTTTTGCTGGAACTGCTGTGCACGTGGATCATCATGTCCCCCACTCCACGTGGTCATTACGGACCCAGTGCTCTTCCCTTAATGTACACAACACGCATGTTGCTATATAAAAGCCTGTTATTTACATTAAAATGTCGCTGGAACTGCTGTGCACGTGGATCATCATATCCCCCACTCCACGTGGTCATTGCGGTCCCAGTGCTCTTCCCTTAAAGTACACAACACGCACGTTCCTATATAAAAGAATGTTATTTACATTAAAGTGTTGCTGGAACTGCTGTGCACGTGGATCATCATGTCCCCCACTCCACGTGGTCATTACGGACCCAGTGCTCTTCCCTTAATGTACACAACACGTATGTTGCTATATAAAAGCCTGTTATTTACATTAAAATGTTGCTGGAACTGTTGTGCACGTGGATCATCGTATCCCCCACTCCACGTGGTCATTACGGTCCCAGTGCTCTTCCCTTAACATACACAACACGCATGTTGCTATATAAAAGCCTGTTATTTACATTAAAATGTTGCTGGAACTGTTGTGCACGTGGATCATCATATCCCCCACTCCACGTGGTCATTACGGTCCCAGTGCTCTTCCCTTAACGTGCACACACAGAGAGCATGTTGTTATATAAAAGCCTGTTATATACATTAAAATGTTGCTGGAACTGTTGTGCACGTGGATCATTATATCCCCCACTCCACGTGGTCATTACGGACCCAGTGCTCTTCCCTTAACGTACATACACAGAGAGCATGTTGTTATATAAAAGCCTGTTATATACATTAAAATGTTGCTGGAACTGTTGTGCACGTGGATCATTATATACCCCACTCCACGTGGTCATTACGGACCCAGTGCTCTTCCCTTAACGTACACACACAGAGAGCATGTTGTTATATAAAAGCCTGTTATATACATTAAAATGTTGCTGGAACTGTTGTAAACGTGGATCACTATATCCCCCACTCCACGTGGTCATTACGGACCCAGCGCTCTTCCCTTAACGTACACACACAGAGAGCATGTTGTTATATAAAAGCCTGTTATATACATTAAAATGTTGCTGGAACTGTTGTGCACGTGGATCATAATATCCCCCACTCCACGTGGTCATTACGGACCCAGTGCTCTTCCCTTAACGTACACACACAGAGAGCATGTTGTTATATAAAAGCCTGTTATATACATTAAAATGTTGCTGGAACTGTTGTGCACGTGGATCATTATATCCCCCACTCCATGTGGTCATTACGGTCCCAGTGCTCTTCCCTTAACATACACAACACGCATGTTCCTATATAAAAGCCTGTTATTTACATTAAAATGTTGCTGGAACTGTTGTGCACGTGGATCATCATTTTCCCCACTCCACGTGGTCATTACGGACCCAGTGCTCTTCCCTTAACGTACACACACAGAGAGCATGTTCCTATATAAAAGCCTGTTATTTACATTAAAAGGTTGCTGGAACTGCTGTGCACGTGGATCATCATATCCCCCACTCCACGTGGTCATTACGGTCCCAGTGCTCTTCCCTTAACGTACACAACATGCATGTTGCTATATAAAAGCCTGTTATTTACATTAAAATGTTGCTGGAACTGTTATGCACGTGGATCATCATATTCCCCACTCCACGTGGTCATTACGGACCCAGTGCCCTTCGCTTAACGTACACAACACGCATGCTGCTATATAAAAGAATGTTATTTACATTAAAGTGTTGCTGGAACTGCTGTGCACGTGGATCATCATATTCCCCACTCCACGTGGTCATTACGGACCCAGTGCTCTTCCCTTAAAGTACACAACACGCACGTTCCTATATAAAAGAATGTTATTTACATTAACGTGTTGCTGGAACTGCTGTGCACGTGGATCATCATGTCCCCCACTCCACGTGGTCATTACGGACCCAGTGCTCTTCCCTTAATGTAGACAACACGTATGTTGCTATATAAAAGCCTGTTATTTACATTAAAATGTTGCTGGAACTGTTGTGCACGTGGATCATCGTATCCCCCACTCCACGTGGTCATTACGGTCCCAGTGCTCTTCCCTTAACATACACAACACGCATGTTGCTATATAAAAGCCTGTTATTTACATTAAAATGTTGCTGGAACTGTTGTGCACGTGGATCATCATATCCCCCACTCCACGTGGTCATTACGGTCCCAGTGCTCTTCCCTTAACGTGCACACACAGAGAGCATGTTGTTATATAAAAGCCTGTTATATACATTAAAATGGTGCTGGAACTGTTGTGCACGTGGATCATTATATCCCCCACTCCACGTGGTCATTACGGACCCAGTGCTCTTCCCTTAACGTACACACACAGAGAGCATGTTGTTATATAAAAGCCTGTTATATACATTAAAATATTGCTGGAACTGTTATGCACGTGGGTCATCATATTCCCCACTCCACGTGGTCATTACGGACCCAGTGCCCTTCGCTTAACGTACACAACACGCATGCTGCTATATAAAAGCCTGTTATTTACATTGGAATGTTGCTGGAACTGTTATGCACGTGGATCATCATATCCCCCACTCCACGTGGTCATTACGGACCCAGTGCTCTTCCCTTAACGTACACACACAGAGAGCGTGTTGTTATATAAAAGCCTGTTATATACATTAAAATGTTGCTGGAACTGTTGTGCACGTGGATCATTATATCCCCCACTCCACGTGGTCATTACGGACCCAGTGCTCTTCCCTTAACGTATACACACAGAGAGCATGTTGTTATATAAAAGCCTGTTATATACATTAAAATGTTGCTGGAACTGTTGTGCACGTGGATCATTATATCCCCCACTCCACGTGGTCATTACGGACCCAGTGCTCTTCCCTTAACGTACACACACAGAGAGCATGTTGTTATATAAAAGCCTGTTATATACATTAAAATGTTGCTGGAACTGTTGTGCACGTGGATCATTATATCCCCCACTCCACGTGGTCATTAAGGACCCAGTGCTCTTCCCTTAACGTACACACACAGAGAGCATGTTGTTATATAAAAGCCTGTTATATACATTAAAATGTTGCTGGAACTGTTGTGCACGTGGATCATTATATCCCCCACTCCACGTGGTCATTACGGACCCAGTGCTCTTCCCTTAACGTACACACACAGAGAGCATGTTGTTATATAAAAGCCTGTTATATACATTAAAATGTTGCTGGAACTGTTGTGCACGTGGATCATTATATCCCCCACTCCACGTGGTCATTACGGACCCAGTGCTCTTCCCTTAACGTACACACACAGAGAGCATGTTGTTATATAAAAGCCTGTTATATACATTAAAATGTTGCTGGAACTGTTGTGCACGTGGATCATTATATCCCCCACTCCACGTGGTCATTACGGACCCAGTGCTCTTCCCTTAACGTACACACACAGAGAGCATGTTGTTATATAAAAGCCTGTTATATACATTAAAATGTTGCTGGAACTGTTGTGCACGTGGATCATTATATCCCCCACTCCACGTGGTCATTACGGTCCCAGTGCCCTTCCCTTAACATACACAACACGCATGTTCCTATATAAAAGCCTGTTATTTACATTAAAATGTTGCTGGAACTGTTGTGCACGTGGATCATCATTTTCCCCACTCCACGTGGTCATTACGGACCCAGTGCTCTTCCCTTAACGTACACACACAGAGAGCATGTTCCTATATAAACGCCTGTTATTTACATTAAAAGGTTGCTGGAACTGCTGTGCACGTGGATCATCATATCCCCCACTCCACGTGGTCATTACGGTCCCAGTGCTCTTCCCTTAACGTACACAACATGCATGTTGCTATATAAAAGCCTGTTATTTACATTAAAAAGTTGCTGGAACTGTTATGCACGTGGATCATCATATCCCCCACTCCACGTGGTCATTACGGTCCCAGTGCCCTTCCCTTAACGTACACAACACGCATGTTGCTATATAAAAGCCTGTTATTTACATTAAAATGTTGCTGGAACTGTTGTGCACGTGGATCATCATATCCCCCACTCCACGTGGACATTACGGTCCCAGTGCTCTTCCCTTAACGTACACACAGAGAGCATGTTGTTATATAAAAGCCTGTTATATACATTAAAATGTTGCTGGAACTGCTGTGCACGTGGATCATCATATCCCCCACTCCACGTGGTCATTACGGTCCCAGTGCTCTTCCCTTAACGTACACAACACGCATGTTCCTATATAAAAGCCTGTTATTTACATTAAAATGTTGCTGGAACTGTTATGCACGTGGATCATCATATCCCCCACTCCACGTGGTCATTACGGACCCAGTGCTCTTCCCTTAACGTACACACACACACACACACACACACAGAGAGCATGTTCCTATATAAAAGCCTGTTATTTAGATTAAACTGTTGCTGGAACTGTTATGCACGTGGATCATCATATTCCCCACTCCGCGTGATATTTATGGTTCCAGTGCTCTTCGCTTAACGTACACACACAACACGCATGTTCCTATATAAAAGCCTGTTATTTATATTTAATATTGCTGGAACTGCTGTGCACGTGGATCATCATATCCCCCACTCCACGTGGTTATTACGGACCCAGTGCTCTTCCCTTAACGTACACAACACGCATGTTGCTATATAAAAGCTTGTTATTTAAATTAAAATGTTGCTGGAACTGTTGTGCACGTGGATCATCATATCCCCCACTCCACGTGGTTATTACGGACCCAGTGCTCTTCCCTTAACGTACACAACACGCATGTTGCTATATAAAAGCTTGTTATTTAAATTAAAATGTTGCTGGAACTGTTGTGCACGTGGATCATCATATCCCCCACTCCACGTGGTTATTACGGACCCAGTGCTCTTCCCTTAATGTACACAACACGCATGTTGCTACATAAAAGCTTGTTATTTACATTAAAATGTTGCTGGAACTGCTGTGCACGTGGATCATCATATCCCCCACTCCACGTGGTCATTACGGTCCCAGTGCTCTTCCCTTAACGTGCACACACAGAGAGCATGTTGTTATATAAAAGCCTGTTATATACATTAAAATGTTGCTGGAACTGTTATGCACGTGGATCATCATATCCCCCACTCCACGTGGTCATTACGGACCCAGTGCTCTTCCCTTAACGTACACACACACACAGAGAGAGCATGTTCCTATATAAAAGCCTGTTATTTAGATTAAACTGTTGCTGGAACTGTTATGCACGTGGATCATCATATTCCCCACTCCGCGTGATATTTATGGTTCCAGTGCTCTTCGCTTAACGTACACACACAACACGCATTATCCTATATAAAAGCCTGTTATTTATATTTAATATTGCTGGAACTGCTGTGCACGTGGATCATCATATCCCCCACTCCACGTGGTCATTACGGTCCCAGTGCTCTTCCCTTAACGTACACAACACGCATGTTGCTATATAAAACCTGTTATTTACATTAAAATGTTGCTGGAACTGCTGTGCACGTGGATCATCATATCCCCCACTCCACGTGGTCATTACGGACCCAGTGCTCTTCCCTTAATGTACACACACAGAGAGCATGTTGCTACATAAAAGCTTGTTATTTAAATTAAAATGTTGCTGGAACTGCTGTGCACGTGGATCATCATATCCCCCACTCCACGTGGTCAATACGGTCCAGTGCCCTTCCCTTAATGTACACACACAGAGAGCATGTTGCTACATAAAAGCTTGTTATTTAAATTAAAATGTTGCTGGAACTGTTGTGCACGTGGATCATCATATCCCCCACTCCACGTGGTTATTACGGACCCAGTGCTCTTCCCTTAACGTACACACACAGAGAGCATGTTGTTATACAAAAGCCTGTTATTTACAATAAAAGGTTGCTGGAACTGTTGTGCACGTGGATCATCATATCCCCCACTCCACGTGGTCATTACGGTCCCAGTGCCCTTCCCTTAACGTACACAACACGCATGTTGCTATATAAAAGCCTGTTATTTACAATAAAAGGTTGCTGGAACTGTTGTGCACGTGGATCATCATATCCCCCACTCGACGTGGTCATTACGGTCCCAGTGCTCTTCCCTTAACGTACACACACAGAGAGCATGTTGTTATACAAAAGCCTGTTATTTACATTAAAATGTTGCTGGAACTGCTGTGCACGTGGATCATCATATCCCCCACTCCACGTGGTCATTACGGTCCTAGTGCTCTTCCCTTAACGTACACAACACGCATGTTGCTATATAAAAGCCTGTTATTTACATTAAAATGTTGCTGGAACTGTTGTGCACGTGGATCATCATATCCCCGACTCCACGTGGTCATTACGCTCCCAGTGCTCTTCCCTTAACGTACACAACACGCATATTGCTATATAAAAGCCTGTTATTTACATTAAAATGTTGCTGGAACTGCTGTGCACGTGGATCATCATATCCCCCACTCCACGTGGCCATTACGGTCCCAGTGCTCTTCCCTTAACGTACACAACACGCATGTTGCTATATAAAAGCCTGTTATTTACATTAAAATGTTGGTGGAACTGTTGTGTAGGTGGATCATCATATCCCCCACTCCACGTGGCCATTACGGTCCCAGTGCTCTTCCCTTAACGTGCACACACAACACGCATGTTCCTATATAAAAGCCTGTTATTTACATTAAAATGTTGCTGGAACTGCTGTGCACTGGATCATCATATCCCCCACTCCACGTGGCCATTACGGTCCCAGTGCTCTTCCCTTAACGTACACAACACGCATGTTCCTATATAAAAGCCTGTTATTTACATTAAAATGTTGGTGGAACTGTTGTGTACGTGGATCATCATATCCCCCACTCCACGTGGCCATTACGGTCCCAGTGCTCTTCCCTTAACGTACACACACAACACGCTTGTTGCTATATAAATGCCTGTTATTTACATTAAAATGTTGCTGGAACTGCTGTGCACTGGATCATCATATCCCCCACTCCACGTGGTCAATACGGTCCAGTGCCCTTCCCTTAACGTACACACACGGAGAGCATGTTGTTATATAGAAGCCTGTTATTTACATTAAAATGTTGCTGGAACTGTTGTGCACGTGGATCATCATATCCCCCAGTCCACGTGGTCATTACGGTCCCAGTGCTCTTCCCTTAAAGTACACAACACGCACGTTCCTATATAAAAGAATGTTATTTACATTAAAGTGTTGCTGGAACTGCTGTGCACGTGGATCATCATGTCCCCCACTCCACGTGGTCATTACGGACCCAGTGCTCTTCCCTTAATGTACACAACACGCATGTTGCTATATAAAAGCCTGTTATTTACATTAAAATGTTGCTGGAACTGTTGTGCACGTGGATCATCATATCCCCCACTCCACGTGGTCATTACGGTCCCAGTGCTCTTCCCTTAACATACACAACACGCATGTTGCTATATAAAAGCCTGTTATTTACATTAAAATGTTGCTGGAACTGTTGTGCACGTGGATCATCATATCCCCCACTCCACGTGGTCATTACGGTCCCAGTGCTCTTCCCTTAACATACACAACACGCATGTTGCTATATAAAAGCCTGTTATTTACATTAAAATGTTGCTGGAACTGTTGTGCACGTGGATCATCATATCCCCCACTCCACGTGGTCATTACGGTCCCAGTGCTCTTCCCTTAACGTACACAACACGCATGTTGCTATATAAAAGCCTGTTATTTACATTAAAATGTTGCTGGAACTGTTGTGCACGTGGATCATCATATCCCCCACTCCACGTGGTCATTACGGACCCAGCGCTCTTCCCTTAACGTACACACACAGAGAGCATGTTGTTATATAAAAGCCTGTTATATACATTAAAATGTTGCTGGAACTGTTGTGCACGTGGATCATTATATCCCCCACTCCACGTGGTCATTACGGACCCAGTGCTCTTCCCTTAACGTACACACACAGAGAGCATGTTGTTATATAAAAGCCTGTTATATACATTAAAATGTTGCTGGAACTGTTGTGCACGTGGATCACTATATCCCCCACTCCACGTGGTCATTACGGACCCAGTGCTCTTCCCTTAACGTACACACACAGAGAGCATGTTGTTATATAAAAGCCTGTTATATACATTAAAATGTTGCTGGAACTGTTGTGCACGTGGATCATTATATCCCCCACTCCACGTGGTCATTACGGACCCAGTGCTCTTCCCTTAACGTACACACACAGAGAGCATGTTGTTATATAAAAGCCTGTTATATACATTAAAATGTTGCTGGAACTGTTGTGCACGTGGATCATTATATCCCCCACTCCACGTGGTCATTACGGACCCAGTGCTCTTCCCTTAACGTGCACACACAGAGAGCATGTTCCTATATAAAAGCCTGTTATTTACATTAAAATGTTGCTGGAACTGTTGTGCACGTGGATCATCATTTTCCCCACTCCACGTGGTCATTACAGACCCAGTGCTCTTCCCTTAACGTACACACACAGAGAGCATGTTCCTATATAAAAGCCTGTTATTTACATTAAAAGGTTGCTGGAACTGCTGTGCACGTGGATCATCATATCCCCCACTCCACGTGGTCATTACGGTCCCAGTGCTCTTCCCTTAACGTACACAACATGCATGTTGCTATATAAAAGCCTGTTATTTACATTAAAATGTTGCTGACACTGTTATGCACGTGGATCATCATATTCCCCACTCCACGTGGTCATTACGGACCCAGTGCCCTTCGCTTAACGTACACAACACGCATGTTGCTATATAAAAGCCTGTTATTTACATTAAAATGTTGCTGGAACTGTTATGCACGTGGATCATCATATCCCCCACTCCACGTGGTCATTACGGACCCAGTGCTCTTCCCTTAACGTACACACACACACACAGAGAGCATGTTCCTATATAAGAGCCTGTTATTTAGGTTAAACTGTTGCTGGAACTGTTATGCACGTGGATCATCATATTCCCCACTCCGCGTGATATTTATGGTTCCAGTGCTCTTCGCTTAACGTACACACACAACACGCATGTTCCTATATAAAAGCCTGTTATTTATATTTAATATTGCTGGAACTGCTGTGCACGTGGATCATCATATCCCCCACTCCACGTGGTCAATACGGACCCAGTGCCCTTCCCTTAACGTACACAACACGCATGTTGCTATATAAAAGCCTGTTATTTACATTAAAATGTTGCTGGAACTGTTATGCACGTGGATCATCATATCCCAAACTCCACGTGGTCATTACGGACCCAGTGCTCTTCCCTTAACGTACACACACACACACACAGAGAGCATGTTCCTATATAAAAGCCTGTTATTTAGATTAAACTGTTGCTGGAACTGTTATGCACGTGGATCATCATATTCCCCACTCCACGTGGTCATTACGGACCCAGTGCTCTTCCCTTAAGGTACACAACACGCATGTTGCTATATAAAACCTGTTATTTACATTAAAATGTTGCTGGAACTGTTGTGCACGTGGATCATCATATCCCCGACTCCACGTGGTCATTACGGTCCCAGTGCTCTTCCCTTAACGTACACACACAGAGAGCATGTTGTTATACAAAAGCTTGTTATTTACATTAAAATGTTGCTGGAACTGCTGTGCACGTGGATCATCATATCCCCCACTCCACGTGGTCATTACGGTCCTAGTGCTCTTCCCTTAACGTACACAACACGCATGTTGCTATATAAAAGCCTGTTATTTACATTAAAATGTTGCTGGAACTGTTATGCACGTGGATCATCATATCCCCCACTCCACGTGGTCATTACGGACCCAGTGCTCTTCCCTTAACGTACACACACACACACACACAGAGAGCATGTTCCTATATAAAAGCCTGTTATTTAGATTAAACTGTTGCTGGAACTGTTATGCACGTGGATCATCATATTCCCCACTCCGCGTGATATTTATGGTTCCAGTGCTCTTCGCTTAACGTACACACACAACACGCATGTTCCTATATAAAAGCCTGTTATTTATATTTAATATTGCTGGAACTGTTGTGCACGTGGATCATCATTTTCCCCACTCCACGTGGTCATTACGGACCCAGTGCTCTTCCCTTAACGTACACAACACGCATGTTGCTATATAAAACCTGTTATTTACATTAAAATGTTGCTGGAACTGCTGTGCACGTGGATCATCATATCCCCCACTCCACGTGGTCAATACGGTCCAGTGCCCTTCCCTTAATGTACACACACAGAGAGCATGTTGCTACATAAAAGCTTGTTATTTAAATTAAAATGTTGCTGGAACTGTTGTGAACGTGGATCATCATATCCCCCACTCCACGTGGTCAATACGGTCCAGTGTCCTTCCCTTAATGTACACACACAGAGAGCATGTTCCTATATAAAAGCCCGTTATTTACAATAAAAGGTTGCTGGAACTGTTGTGCACGTGGATCATCATATCCCCGACTCCACGTGGTCATTACGGTCCCAGTGCTCTTCCCTTAACGTACACACACAGAGAGCATGTTGTTATACAAAAGCCTGTTATTTACATTAAAATGTTGCTGGAACTGCTGTGCACGTGGATCATCATATCCCCCACTCCACGTGGTCATTACGGTCCTAGTGCTCTTCCCTTAACGTACACAACACGCATGTTGCTATATAAAAGCCTGTTATTTACATTAAAATGTTGCTGGAACTGTTGTGCACGTGGATCATCATATCCCCGACTCCACGTGGTCATTACGCTCCCAGTGCTCTTCCCTTAACGTACACAACACGCATATTGCTATATAAAAGCCTGTTATTTACATTAAAATGTTGCTGGAACTGCTGTGCACGTGGATCATCATATCCCCCACTCCACGTGGTCATTACGGTCCCAGTGCTCTTCCCTTAACGTACACACACAGAGAGCATGTTGTTATATAAAAGCCTGTTATATACATTAAAATGTTGCTGGAACTGCTGTGCACGTGGATCATCATATCCCCCACTCCACGTGGTCATTACGGTCCCAGTGCTCTTCCCTTAACGTACACACACAGAGAGCATGTTGTTATATAAAAGCCTGTTATATATATTAAAATGTTGCTGGAACTGCTGTGCACGTGGATCATCATATCCCCCACTCCACGTGGTCATTACGGTCCCAGTGCTCTTCCCTTAACGTACACAACATGCATGTTGCTATATAAAAGCCTGTTATTTACATTAAAATGTTGCTGGAACTGTTATGCACGTGGATCATCATATCCCCCACTCCACGTGGTCATTACGGACCCAGTGCTCTTCCCTTAACGTACACACACACACACAGAGAGCATGTTGCTACATAAAAGCTTGTTATTTAAATTAAAATGTTGCTGGCACTGTTGTGCACATGGATCATCATATCCCCCACTCCACGTGGTTATTACGGACCCAGTGCTCTTTCCTTAACGTACACACACAGAGAGCATGTTCCTATATAAAAGCCTGTTATTTACATTAAAAGGTTGCTGGAACTGCTGTGCACGTGGATCATCAAATCCCCCACTCCACGTGGTCATTACGGTCCCAGTGCTCTTCCCTTAACGTACACAACATGCATGTTGCTATATAAAAGCCTGTTATTTACATTAAAATGTTGCTGGAACTGCTGTGCACGTGGATCATCATATCCCCCACTCCACGTGGTCATTACGGACCCAGTGCCCTTCCCTTAACGTACACAACACGCATGTTGCTATATAAAAGCCTGTTATTTATATTTAATATTGCTGGAACTGTTGTGCACGTGGATCATCATATTCCCCACTCCACGTGGTCATTACGGACCCAGTGCTCTTCCCTTAACGTACACACACACACACAGAGAGCATGTTCCTATATAAAAGCCTGTTATTTAGATTAAACTGTTGCTGGAACTGTTATGCACGTGGATCATCATATTCCCCACTCCGCGTGATATTTATGGTTCCAGTGCTCTTCGCTTAACGTACACACACAACACGCATGTTCCTATATAAAAGCCTGTTATTTATATTTAATATTGCTGGAACTGTTGTGCACGTGGATCATCATATCCCCCACTCCACGTGGTCATTACGGACCCAGTGCTCTTCCCTTAACGTACACAACACGCATGTTGCTATATAAAACCTGTTATTTACATTAAAATGTTGCTGGAACTGCTGTGCACGTGGATCATCATTTTCCCCACTCCACGTGGTCATTACGGACCCAGTGCTCTTCCCTTAACGTACACAACACGCATGTTGCTATATAAAACCTGTTATTTACATTAAAATGTTGCTGGAACTGTTGTGCACGTGGATCATCATTTTCCCCACTCCACGTGGTCATTACGGACCCAGTGCTCTTCCCTTAACGTACACAACACGCATGTTGCTATATAAAACCTGTTATTTACATTAAAATGTTGCTGGAACTGTTGTGCACGTGGATCATCATATCCCCCACTCCACGTGGTCAATACGGTCCAGTGTCCTTCCCTTAATGTACACACACAGAGAGCATGTTGCTACATAAAAGCTTGTTATTTAAATTAAAATGTTGCTGGAACTGTTGTGAACGTGGATCATCATATCCCCCACTCCACGTGGTCATTACGGTCCAGTGTCCTTCCCTTAATGTACACACACAGAGAGCATGTTGCTACATAAAAGCTTGTTATTTAAATTAAAATGTTGCTGGAACTGTTGTGAACGTGGATCATCATATCCCCCACTCCACGTGGTCAATACGGTCCAGTGTCCTTCCCTTAATGTACACACACAGAGAGCATGTTGCTACATAAAAGCTTGTTATTTAAATTAAAATGTTGCTGGAACTGTTGTGCACGTGGATCATCATATCCCCCACTCCACGTGGTCAATACGGTCCAGTGTCCTTCCCTTAATGTACACACACAGAGAGCATGTTGCTATATAAAAGCTTGTTATTTAAATTAAAATGTTGCTGGAACTGTTGTGCACGTGGATCATCATATCCCCCACTCCACGTGGTCATTACGGTCCCAGTGCTCTTCCCTTAACGTACACAACATGCATGTTGCTATATCAAAGCCTGTTATTTACATTAAAATGTTGCTGGAACTGTTGTGCACGTGGATCACCATATCCCCCACTCCACGTGGTCATTACGGACCCAGTGCTCTTCCCTTAACGTACACAACACGCATGTTGCTATATAAAAGCCTGTTATTTACATTAAAATGTTGCTGGAACTGTTGTGCACGTGGATCATCATATCCCCCACTCCACGTGGTCATTACGGTCCGTGTGCTCTTCCCTTAACGTACACAACACGCATGTTGCTATATGAAAGCCTGTTATTTACATTAAAATGTTGCTGGAACTGTTGTGCACGTGGATCATCATATCCCCCACTCCACGTGGTCATTACGGTCCCAGTGCTCTTCCCTTAACGTACACAACACGCATGTTGCTATATAAAAGCCTGTTTTTCTCAAAACTACATTTCTGCATATTCCAAACGTAGGTGTCGCCCAGGTTTGCTTCAAATTCAATGAAAACTTCCAAAAGTATTCATAAATAGCAGCTAAACAATTCTGTGATACAATATTAATGTTATCATTAATAAGAATTCCAAAAACTTTTTTTTTTGTATGAATAAGTCAATAATTTTTAAGATTAAATTTTCTTGGTAATTAAAAAAGCCGTGGAGCATAATCAGCGAACATATTTGAAATATCTCTTCATAGAATTGTTACTCATGTTTTGGAGTACCAGTTCTGCCAATATAAACAAATTTCGAAAAGTCAGTATGTGCGTATCAGACTTTAAGAATATGCATATTAAACTCATATAATAATTTATATATCATAAACGAATTATCCAATTTTTATGAAATTTGGTGTACATCCTATTCTAAATCAACTACAAACACAGTAAACATTTCAAAAAATCTCTGAAGAAAATATGTGGAACTTTGAAATTTCACTAGTACTGTCCCTTTGTTTGTTGTTTCGTTTCCCTTTGCGTTGTTTCGCAGAAGTACAAAGTGCACATTAAGAAGCTATTTTAGAGTATTCCAAGTGTTTTTGTTATGTTTATGTTATACGTACTAGGCTTTAACAATAACATTCATGCATTTGCAGCTACATCATATGAGTATATTTATTTGCGAATATTATTGTAGTGTTATTTTAGTAACACAAAGCAAAATCCATGCAATCGCAGTCCTACCATGCGTGCCATCACACCGCTTATTTACGTGGGCCCTCCCCATCTTTTACCACAGGCACATTTGACTGCAGTCACTGGGACTCAAACTCACCACCTTTGGCTTTAATGGATAGCCAGTCTGTTGCGTATCGCCTTAACGACCATGGCTATTTGAATACTTCCATTAACGTGCCTGTGAATTAGAGTAAGAGCGGCTAAAGCTTAAAGGAGGAAGTAACGTTAATCCCGAGTGTAACATGTTTCGAACCACCATAACGACTCAGTTATTATCTCCCCATGGAAACTGTAACGCCAAATATACCTACACCGGCAAGTTTCAGTGGAACAATCAAAATCAAATTGCTGAAGAAGCTGTGCGTAAAGAGGTTTGGGGTGTTTCTAGCGTCACTGGCATTTATCATATATCTGATGGAAAATACAAACTGTTTACATTTTACATTTGCAATGGTTAATGCAAATATATGTACCAAGATGGGTATGTAGAAGGTTGAGAGAGGAAACATGTAAAAATGCTTACAAGTCGTGAGAATCAGGAATAACATGCAATAAATACATCGTACAATGTCACATACAAGCTTACTGCTGGTGTTGGCATAAATAAAACATAATAATTACCATGTAAAGGTTATTTAATCCCAGGACATAAAGTACTTACAATGTAAGTGGCCCTTGGGGTATTTATCTCTGATGTGAGATTCCCTTGTGGTCTAACCGGGAAAAGTACGAATCAGCTGGGAATTTAAGTCGTACTGGCAAGTTGGCAATGGTAGCTTAGTGGTTAAAGCAGCCGCTCGATAAGCGTAAGATCCGTGGTTCAAATCCCGGCTATGGCATTGAATTTTTCAGTCCTGATTCCACCCCTTAAACATGCACTTGATATTCACACCGGCTTGCAATGGCTATATGGAAACTATACATCTTCTTCGTGTTAGAAAGTCTGGACAAGCAAAGCACAACAAACGAAAGTAGTTAATTTAGAAATTTTTAGTAAACTCCGCATTATTACATTTATTTATGGTTGATTATGCATTAATATGACACAAATGGCATGCTAAGTGAGAATAAGATGCAAAGTATCAAAAGCAAATTAATTTAATGTATTACATATCGTAGGAAAGCGTTTCATGGTGTATAATACGGTTTTTATGGTCATAAAAATGCATGCTTTAAGATCTGGATAACAGTGAATAAAGTAATTAATGATACACATATTAAATGGAACACAATGCACTTGTAGATTGCTTCAATGTGAAGTAACCTCTGGACCTTGTGGCGTTGCCATGTTGTTTATTTCGGAGCGCTACACAATGTTGCCAGGTCCTCATTAACTGAATTTCTACAAGTGCGCCTTTCTCCTGATAAAAAGTCATAGAGAATTCAACACATTTGTTAATTTTGTGCTTTACAATGTAAGTATACGGAAGCAGGGGATCGAACTCCAGCCTTGTAGTGGTGATAGCGATTAAACCAGCTCGGCTATTCCTCGCTTACAGCGTTGGCCTTCTATTCACATATTACGTTTATTGTTACTAACTTGGCAGCAAATCTCATTGCAAAGCGGAGAGTTCGTTGCAGTGTTTCTAGATATTTTACATTTGTTTAGAGGATACCTACAGAAACAATGTTTCTAGAAGAAGTAAGAGTATTACCGTGTTCCGGTGGAGTATTATGTACTTTCTCTAATTGCTGTTACTAGTGACAGACAAATATAGATTAAAACGACATGAGGGTTTACGTTGATAGACACTAATTCTCTAGGTCCCCTGGGAAGGTTGCAACCCGGATACCTCTTGGGATCTGCACAACGAGGAGATTAAAAGTGAATCTTCTTAGGAAGGAATCGATGGACTTATCTTCCTTGAGGTTTTAATTATGTCGCAATGGATTTACTCATAACCAGCCATTCATCTTATTAGATGCGCGTTATTTGCTATACGTAATTATCAAAACAGAGAATCTATAGTATAATTACATCCAAAGGAGAGTTTAGGCAAAATAATTAACAGTATTACGTTAGTTTCAAACACATGTTTTGCAAATGAGAGTAGTAAATAATGTCCATTAGAGCAATGAGATTACATAAATAATTTCAGTAGTTGTTAATATGTAGACTGGCTCATGTGAAAAATAGCTGTTAAAACAACGTCCTTAGTAATTCTAATACATATAACCCTCGAGAGCGCGATGATTTCATAACATTAATTGAAGATATGAAACAATTGAACATTCTGAGTACTAAATGAAATCAAAAGCATTATT
Source organism: Tenodera sinensis (assembly GCA_030765045.1). Lineage (NCBI taxonomy): Eukaryota > Metazoa > Arthropoda > Insecta > Mantodea > Mantidae > Tenodera > Tenodera sinensis. The sequence continues at coordinate 394,106,423 of CM060964.1, forward strand.
GGTGCTCCTTGTTTAGAAGACGTTAATTGTACTGTCGTATCCACTTTATTTGCACAAAGACCAGAGACACGTACATTAAAAGCACCTTTAAGTGCTAGAAATGTTAACAAAAAAAATCTTATGTGCTGCACTCACATGACTTTCTCTACTCTTGTACTAACCATTCTTACAAAATTTATTACTATATCTCCTTTGTGTTAGTTGAGATAAACATTTGTACAAATTATATTGCTCTTTATTTCCTTGTAGGTGCGAGGGGAATATTAAAATACAGAAGGCTTTGTGCGACAGTCAAATCTTTTTGACCTTTGAGATTCCGTTTTCTTTGCACGATTAACAAATAAAAAAATGAACAACGTTGTTGCATTTCGCTAAAGTTTTAAGTTTTCCGAAACTCACACACATAACAAGGAATATCTCCGAAATGGTTCACCCTAAAAGAAAATTTATTGAGACATAAATTGTGTATTTTAGCAAGATCTACATTTTTTGTACAGTATAATTTGGTCTATCTGTAACGGTTTACCAGTTATGCAAAAGTCGTCCAGAGTAAATATGACTACAGGGGCTATAGCCAGAAAATTCAAGATATACATTTCATTTGTCATCAAAATATCTCAAACATATGACATTTTAATCAAAATCGTTAGAGCCATTTTCAAGAAAATCAAAATTTTCAAAAATTTTCCATGTAAAGGGTAGTTTAGGGTGGGGCTATTTTCTTCAAAATTTTCGTGTGTCATCCTTGAAAGACATTAAACTTAAATACCAACTTTGGTTTTTAACCGACTTTTCGTTTTTGAGCTATGCTGTCCACAGACTGACACACAGACACACACACGGACCTTTTTCTAAAAATGCTTGTTTGGATGCAGGGGGTCTCAAAACATATATTTCCGGTGAGATCTCGACATCAAATTTTTGGGTGGAACACAATACTTCCTCTACTTAGCAGTAGAGAAAGTAATAAATGTTCCATATGTTTAAAAGCATTCTTGTATATTCCGAGTATTGATCATTGTATTAACAATTTCATCATCATTTGTCTGTCCTTAAAGAAACTAAAGGTGCTCAAACTCCACACTGAACACTGCGATGTTCTTGTTTGTCCTAGAAATTCTCTTTTTCATCTTCTAAATAAATGTAAACGAATACTTAGAAACAGTGTTTAAGCCATTTCTAACGCTGCAACGACCTAAAATTTGTTGCAATTAAAATCACAAGCATAGCGAGCCAATGCCTTAAGTGAGGAATAGCAGAGTTGGTTAAATTACCCATCAGCAGAATTCGTCACTGCCAGGCTGGGGTTCGATCCCCGGCTTCCGCATGCTTATTTTCTGAAACACATCAACAAATGCCTTTAATTCTGTATAGCTTTTCCTTGCCAGAAACGGAAAATCAGGAAAAGGGACACTTGTAGAAATTTGAGTAAATGAGGACATGGCAACATGGTGTAGTGCTCGAAATAAACAACATGGCAACGCTGCTCAGTCCGAAGGTTACTTCACGTTGCATCGTGTTCCGTTGAACATATGTAGCATTAATTATTTCATTCACTGTTATCCAGATCCTAAAACCATATTTTGCGCCATTAAACGCTTTCCTACGATATGTAATATATGTATTAAATTCATTTACTTTCCACACTTTGCGCCTTATTCCCTCTCTGCATGGCATTTGCGCCATAACAATGCATAATTAACGATTCAGAAATGTAGTCATGTTGTGTTTACCAAAAACCTGTAAAATAATTATTTTCGATTGATGTGCCTCGCTTGTCCAGAGAATTGTGGGAGGAATAATTGACAGCTGAAATAGGCATATATACTGTTTTATTTCAAAAATTGTAATTAGTAACTTACGAAAGGTTTTCAATTGTAACCTTTTAATCATGCTGTAGCATTAGTAAGACGGCGAGAGAAATTACAACACTATGCGAAACAAACATTGCCATGTACTTTGCGGCTCCAAAGCAGAAGCTCTATCCGGAACAATTCAGTTAATTTATACCAATTCTTACTTCGCAGAGATTACATAAAAAGTTATGTTCGCTTAATATAAAAAACAATAAACAACAAAGAGACAAAAACAAAAAGTGCACTCTTAACAGGGCTCGATCATGAGTTAGATCACTACTACTGAGATTCACGCATGCTGTTGTTGTTATAGTTGATCTTCTTCTTCTTCTTCTTTTTCTTCTTCTTATTATTACTATTATTACTATTATTATTATTATTACTATTATTATTATTATTATTATTATTATTATTATTATTATTATTATTATTATTATTATTATTATTATTATTATTATTATTATTATTATTATTATTATTATTATTTACTGTTATATTTATTCTTGTTATTAACAGTATTACTGTTGACACGTTTTACACTAGTCTTCTGCTAAAACATTTACGTCTATTGTTATTAAACTTGTTAGGCTTGTTTACTGTTCAGAGCATTACGTCTATTATTATTAACATGTTCCAGATTTGTTTACTGTTCAGAACATTCCGTCTATTACTATTAACATGTTACAGATTCGTTTACTGTTCAGAACATTCCGTCTATTATTATTAACATGTTCCAGATTTGTTTCCTGTTCAGAACATTCCGTCTATTATTATTAACATGTTACAGATTCGTTTACTGTTCAGAACATTACGTCTATTACTATTAACATGTTACAGATTTGTTTCCTGTTCAGAACATTCCGTCTATTATTATTAACATGTTACAGATTCGTTTACTGTTCAGAACATTACGTCTATTACTATTAACATGTTACAGATTTGTTTACTGTTCAGAACATTACGTCTATTACTATTAACATGTTCTGGATTTGTTTACTGTCCCGAGTATTACGTCTATTACTATTAACATGTTTTAGATTTGTTTACTGTTCAGAGTATTACGTCTATTACTATTAACATGTTTTAGATTTGTTTACTGTTCAGAGTATTACGTCTATTACTATTAACATGTTCCAGATTTGTTTACTGTTCAGAGCATTACGTCTATTACTATTAACATATTCTGGACCTGTTTACTGTTCAGAGCATTACGTCTATTACTATTAACATGTTCTAGATTTGTTTACTGTCCCGAGCATTACGTCTATTACTATTAACATATTCTAGATTTGTTTCCTGTTCAGAGCATTACGTCTATTACTATTAACATGTTCTAGATTTGTTTACTGTCCCGAGCATTACGTCTATTACCATTAACATGCTTTAGATTTGTTTACTGTTCAGAGTATTACGTCTATTACTATTAACATGTTCTGGATTTGTTTACTGTCCCGAGTATTACGTCTATTACTATTAACATGTTTTAGATTTGTTTACTGTTCAGAGTATTACGTCTATTACTATTAACATGTTCCAGATTTGTTTACTGTTCAGAACATTACGTCTATTACTATTAACATGTTTTAGATTTGTTTACTGTTCAGAACATTACGTCTATTACTATTAACATGTTTTAGATTTGTTTACTGTTCAGAGTATTACGTCTATTACTATTAACATGTTTTAGATTTGTTTACTGTTCAGAGTATTACGTCTATTACTATTAACATGTTTTAGATTTGTTTACTGTTCAGAAAATTACGTCTATTACTATTAACATGTTTTAGATTTGTTTACTGTTCAGAGTATTACGTCTATTACTATTAACATGTTTTAGATTTGTTTCCTGTTCAGAGTATTACGTCTATTACTATTAACATGTTTTAGATTTGTTTACTGTTCAGAACATTACGTCTATTACCATTAACTTGTAGATTTGTTTACTGTTCAGATCACTCCGTCTATTACTATTAACATTATCCAGATTCGTTTACTGTTCGGAGCATTACGTCTACTACTATTTACTCTTAGATTTGTTTACTGTTCAGAGCATTACGTCAACTAATCCTAACTTGTATATCTGTTTACTGTTCAGAACATTACGTCTATTACTACTAACCTAATGTGGATTTGTATACTGTTCAGAGCATTACGTCTAATACTACTAACCTAATGTGGATTTGTATACTGTTCACAGCATTACATCTAATACTACTAACCTGATGTGGATTTGTTTACTGTTCAGAGCATTACGTCTATCACTATTAACTTGTAGATTTGTTTAGTGTTCAGAGCATTACGTCTAATACTACTAACCTGATGTGGATTTGTTTACTTTTCAGAGCATTACGTCTATCACTATTAACTTGTAGATTTGCTTAGTGTTCAGAGCATTGCGTCTAATACTACTAACCTAATGTGGATTTGTATACTGTTCAGAGCATTACGTCTATTACTATTAACTTGTAGATTTGTATACTGTTCAGAGCATTACGTCTAATACTACTAACCTAATGTGGATTTGTATACTGTTCACAGCATTACCTCTAATACTACTAACCTGATGTGGATCTGTTTACTGTTCAGAGCATTACGTCTATTACTATTAACTTGTAGATTTGTTTAGTGTTCAGAGCATTATGTCTAATACTACTAAACTAATGTGGATTTCTATACTGTTCACAGCATTACATCTAATACTACTAACCTGATGTGGATTTGTTTACTGTTCAGAGCATTACGTCTATCACTATTAACTTGTAGATTTGTTCAGTGTTCAGAGCATTACGTCTAATACTACTAACCTAATGTGGATTTGTATACTGTTCAGAGCATTACGTCTAATACTACTAACCTAATGTGGATTTGTATACTGTTCACAGCATTACATCTAATACTACTAACCTGATGTGGATTTGTATACTGTTCACAGCATTACATCTAATACTACTAACCTGATGTGGATTTGTTTACTGTTCAGAGCATTACGTCTAATACTACTAACCTAATGCGGATTTGTATACTGTTCACAGCATTACACCTAATACTACTAACCTGATGTGAATTTGTTTACTGTTCAGAGCATTACGTCTATCACTATTAACTTGTAGATTTGTTTAGTGTTCAGAGCATTACGTCTAATACTACTAACCTAATGTGGATTTGCATACTGTTCAGAGCATTAGGTCTAATACTACTAACCTAATGTGGATTTGTATGCTGTTCACAGCATTACATCTAATACTACTAACCTGATGTGGATTTGTATACTGTTCAGAGCATTACGTCTATCACTATTAACTTGTAGATTTGTTTAGTGTTCAGAGCATTACGTCTAATACTACTAACCTAATGTGGATTTGTATACTGTTCAGAGCATTACGTCTATTACTATTAACTTGTAGATTTGTATACTGTTCAGAGCATTACGTCTAATACTACTAACCTAATGTAGATTTGTATACTGTTCACAGCATTACATGTAATACTACTAACCTGATGTGGATTTGTTTACTGTTCAGAGCATTACGTCTATCACTATTAACTTGTAGATTTTGTTTAGTGTTCAGAACATTACGTCTATTACTATTAACATTTTCTAGATATGTTTACTGCTCAGAGCATTACGTCTATTACTATTAACTTGTAGATCTGTTTACTGTTCAGTACACTACGTCTATTACTATTAACATGTCCTAGATATGTGTAATGTTCAAGGCATTACGTCTATTACCATTAACCTGTAGCTCTGTTTACTTTTCAGAGCATTACGCCTATTACTATTAACATGTTCTGGATTTGTTTACTGTTCAGAGCATTACGTCTATTACTATTAAATTGTAGATTTGTTTACTGTTCAGAGACTTACGTCTATTACTGTTAACATGTTCTGGATTTGTTTACTGTTCAGAGCATTACGTCTATTACTATTAGCATATTCTAGATTTGTTTACTGTTCAGAGCATTACGTCTATTACTATTAACATATTCTAGATTTGTTTACTGTTCAGAGCAATAATTCTATTACTATTAACATGCTCTAGATTTGTTTACTGTTCAGAGCATTAAGTCTATTACTATTAACATATTCTAGATTTGTTTAGTGTTCAGAGCATTACGTCTATTACTATTAATATGTTCTAGATTTGTTTACTGTTCGGAGCATTACGTCTATTACTATTAACATGCTCTAGATTTGTTTACTGTTCAGAGCATTAAGTCTATTACTATTAACATGTTCTAGATTTGTTTACTGTTCGGAGCATTACGTCTATTACTATTAACATGCTCTAGATTTGTTTACTGTTCAGAGCATTAAGTCTATTACTATTAACATATTCTAGATTTGTTTAGTGTTCAGAGCATTACGTCTATTACTATTAACATATTCTAGATTTGTTTACTGTTCGGAGCATTACGTCTATTACTATTAATATGTTCTAGATTTGTTTACTGTTCGGAGCATTACGTCTATTACTATTAACATATTCTAGATTTGTTTACTGTTCGGATTATTCCGTCTATTACTGTTAACATGTTCTAGATTTGTTTACTGTTCAGAGCATTACGTCTATTACCATTAACATGCTCTAGATTTGTTTACTGTTCGGAGCATTACGTCTATTACTATTAACATTTTCTAGATATGTTTACTGTTCGGAGCATTACGTCTATTACTATTAACATTTTCTAGATATGTTTACTGTTCGGAGCATTACGTCTATTACTATTAACATGTTAAAGATTTGTTTACTGTCCCGAGCATTACGTCTATTACTATTAACATATTCTAGATTTGTTTACTGTTCAGAGCATTAAGTCTATTACTATTAACATGCTCTAGATTTGTTTACTGTTCAAAGCATTAAGTCTATTACTATTAACATATTCTAGATTTGTTTAGTGTTCAGAGCATTACGTCTATTACTATTAACATATTCTAGATTTGTTTACTGTTCGGAGCATTACGTCTATTACTATTAACATATTCTAGATTTGTTTACTGTTCGGATTATTCCGTCTATTACTATTAACATGTTCTAGATTCTTTTACTGTTCACAGCATTACGTCTATTACCATTAACAAGTAGATTTGTTTACTGTTCAGAGCATTACGTCTATTGCTATTAACATATTCTAGATTTGTTTACTCTTCGGAGCATTACGTCTATTACTGTTAACATTTTCAAGATTTGTTTACTGTTCAGAGCATTACGTCTATTACTATTAACATGCTCTAGATTTGTTTACTGTTCGGAGCATTACGTCTATTACTATTAACATGTTCTAGATTTGTTTCCTGTTCAGAGCATTACGTCTATTACTATTAACATGCTCTAGATTTGTTTACTGTTCGGAGCATTACGTCTATTACTATTAACATATTCTAAATTTGTTTACTGTTCAGTACATTACGTCTATTACTATTAACAGTTTCTAGATTTGTTTACTGTTCAGAGCATTACGTCTATTACTATTAACAAGTAGATTTGTTTACTGTTCAGAGCTTTACGTCTATGACTATTAACATGTTCTAGATGTGTTTTCTGTTCAGAGCATTTCGTCTATTAGCATTAACAAGTAGATTTGTTTACTTTTCAGAGCATTACGTCTATTACTATTAACATATTCTAGATTTGTTTCCTGTTCAGAGCATTACGTCTATTACTATTAACATGTTCCAGATTTGTTTTCTGTTCAGAGCATTACGTCTATTACTATTAACAGTTTCTAGATTTGTTTACTGTTCAGAGCATTACGTCTATTACTATTAACAAGTAGATTTTTTTACTGTTCAGAGCATTACGTCTATTACTATTAGCATGTTCTAGATTTGCTTACTGTTCAGAGCATTACGTCTATTACTATTAACAAGTAGATTTGTTTACTGTTCAGTACATTACGTCTATTACTGTTAACATGTTCTAGATTTGTTTACTGTTCAGAGAAGTACATCTATAATATTAACATGTAGATTTGTTTACTGTTCATAGCGTTACGTCTATTACTATTAACATGTTCTAGATTCTTTTACTGTTCAGAGCATTACGTCTATTACTGTTAACATTTTCAAGATTTGTTTACTGTTCAGAGATTTACGTCTATAATATTAACTTGTAGATTTGTTTACTGTTCAGAGCATTACGTCTATTACTATTAACATATTCTAGATTTGTTTACTGTTCAGAGCATGACGTCTATTACTATTAACATGTTCTAGATTTGTTTACTGTTCAGAGCATGACGTCTATTACTATTAACATATTCTAGATTTGTTTACTGTTCAGAGCATGACGTCTATTACTATTAACATGTTCTAGATTTGTTTACTGTTCAGAGCATGACGTCTATTACTATTAACATGTTCTAGATTTGTTTACTGTTCAGAGCATGACGTCTATTACTATTAACATGTTCTAGATCTGTTTACTTTTCAGAGCTTTGCGCCCAATATTATTAATTTGGTGTGGATTTTTTTACGGTTATGAGCTTTTCGTCTATTATTATTATTATTATTATTATTATTATTATTATTATTATTATTATTATTATTATTATTATTATTATTATTATTATTATTATTATTATTATTATTATTATTATTATTATTATTATTATTATTATTATTATTATTATTATTATTACTATTACTATTATTATTATTATTATTATTATTATTATTATCATTATCATTATCATTATCATTATCATTATCATTATTATTATTATTATTATTATTATTATTATTATTATTATTATTATTATTATTATTATTATTATTATTATTATTATTATTATTATTATTATTATTATTATTATTATTATTATTATTATTATTATTATTATTATTATTATTATTAATGATATTAGCTGGGCTGAGATTTGATTGGTGCTCGGGGGTTTATGTCGTATTTTTGAGTTATTTTGAATTTATTCATTACTTTTAGATGTTTGTTTGGATTAGTTTTGTTTAGGTATTCTAGGATTTTGTCTGTTATTGTTTCCTGGAATGAGATTCAGTGACTGCTTCGCGTTTCTCTATTATTGTCTTTATTTTCTGATCATTACGTGTGATTATTAGAATTCTAGAGCTGCTGAGTCTGAAAATTCCCAATTTTGGACTTGTTGGGTGTTTGTTGTAGTGGCAGTATTTTTTCTATTGCACAGTTGGTGCCTGACATTGCGCATTTATAAGTGTCGCCATGATACGGAGACCTTTGAAGGGACGTTTCCTACTTTCGTATGCTTTGAAAGGATCGACAATTCCTTAGGCATGGTATTAGTTATGCAATCCGGTTTTAAAGATTATCTATTTCTGCATTAGCTTTCAGCAGTATTATTGTTCCAATTGCCGATTGTTTGTACATTTGTGTGAAGATGCTAAATTGGTTATGCCTTAAAGGTGACGGCCATGCCTCTTTCTGCCCGAAAGTAATTGAGTAACTAATTAGTAACTTTCTTTCACACGAGGAACTGTTAGTCATGTAGATGCAATACATTATTCCATTAAGTACCTACGTAAGTTGATGTGCTTTTATATGGTATATGCTAAATTTGGATTGGAACTGCATGTGAAGACCTTTTGAAAGGTCGGCGGAAAAGGTTAGGGGCCGGTTGTCTGCATTCAGCCATTTTGTAGGATGAGTGTGAAATGTAGGTATTGATCTTATTGTAGGTACCTACCTACCTGTGCAATTAAACTATCGCTTCACCTTACCAGTAATGACACGATCACGTAAACAGTAAACCACTCTGGTTACCACTCTGCATTTCCTTCAGTGCAACTGGCAACAAATGAATGAAGGCATGTGTCGAGAAATCGATTAGAGACTCCTTATGACGAGATAAGAGTGTTGTCAAACAGTTAGGCGACCTCAACAGGTGGTGAGCCTGTATACATTATTGAGGTGGGTGATCGCACGCTATCATCAATAACTAAAATGTACACGATGAATCTCAGTCGCTATAAGTGTTGCCAACCATAGCGGAAAGCCGCTACGCGAAGCTAAACTTGAGCCTTCGGAAGAAAAAAGTGGGTAAATTTAGAACACCTGTCAATGTTAATTAAGGGTTAGTTTTATGATTATTTCTAAAATAAACACGCAAAATTGGGTAAACGGTTAGTTGTGTTGGCGTATGAAAATGCTGATGTAGAAAGAGTGGCTGTGGTCCAGTCGAATGATACCCCACACTCATAATAGGAAACATTGATTAGGTATCTTCAAAATAAAGGGAACGTTTGTGTTGAGTATCTATTCAATACCTGATGAACGTGACAATAAATCTGGGAAAAACATTAAATATTTTACTTCCTACTACACAGGGGAAGTGCTATAGTCCACCGAAAAATACGATATTGATGTTTCTCTACAAATATATATTTTGAGGCTCTCACAATCCTAAAAATCAATCTTAGAAAAAAAGCTGTGTGTGTGTGTGTGTGTGTGTGTGTGTGTGTGTGTGTGTGTGTGTGTGTGTGTGTGTGCGCGTGCGTGTGTGTGTGTATAAACAGTACACCTCAATAACGAAAAGTGGGTTAAACACCAAACTTAGTATTAGAAGATTTTCAAAAAATTCCATAACCCCAAACTATTATTTACATGGAAGATTTTTCGAAAATTTCGATTTTCACAAAAATGGCTGTAACGACTTTGACTAACATACCAAGTTGAAGATACTTTATGACAAATGAAATGTAGATATACATATATTGAATTATCTGGAAATAGCCTCTGATCTCATGTCATATACAATCCATTTCCGAGATATTCCTTGTTATATGTTTCAGTTTCCCAACAATTATATTTTTCTTAAATGACAATAATTTTAACCTTTTATGCCCTGGGCTTACAAAGGGTTTGAAATGGCAAAGCTGACACAAATCGACCAGCTCTTAAAGGATTTGACTATCGCTTAAAGCCTACTGAATTCCCATATTCCCCTTGTATCTGCAAGTACATTAGCATTAAGATAATTTCGGTAAATGTTTATCTCAACTATCATGAAGAAGATATAGTAATAACAGTTTGTAAGAATGGTTAGTACAAGAGTAGAGAAAGTCATGTGAGTGCAACACATCAGATATCTGTATTAACATGAAGATATAGGAATAAGTGTTTGTAAGAATGGTTAGTATAAGAGTAGAGAAAGTCATGTGAGTGTAACACATCAGATATCTGTATTAACATGAAGAAGATATAGCAATAAGAGTTTGTAAGTATGGTTAGTACAAGAGTAGAGAAATTCATGTGAGTGTAACACATCAGATATCTGTATTAACATGAAGAAGATATAGTAATAAGAGTTTGTAAGTATGGTTAGTACAAGAGTAGAGAAAGTCATGTGAGTGTAACACATCAGATATCTGTATTAACATGAAGAAGATATAGTAATAAGAGTTTGTAAGTATGGTTAGTGCAAGAGTAGAGAAGGTCATGTGAGTGTAACACATCGGATTTTTACAAAAGCATCTTTGTATCTGTGAGTAGCACAACTCAAAAAAAGGGAATGTTTGCACAAATACGACAAAAAGATTTTTAAGTAAATGCCTCCACCTCAGAATACCCTTTATATAGATACAGCATTTTCGAAAACTTTGATTTTAAAAAAATGGCGCTAATGATTTTTATTAAAATACTGTAAGTTTAAGATATTTTTATAACAAATGAAACGCATATATCAATATTTAGGGAATGCCATCAGAAGTGCTCTTAATTCTGGATAACTTTTCAAAGGTAGGTATTCCTTATTATATGTTTGAATTTTCAAATACTTTCCTCAAATGAGAAGTGTCAATCGTTTTATATGTGCTGGCCGTGCAAATAGAACGGATTGTCAAAACCATCACAGAGCAAACAGATCTTAAAAGATTTGACTCACTTAGGCATATTGTATTCCCACATTGCCATTTTAATTATAAGGAAATATGTACCTAACAAAAAGTTTATTTTGATTATCATGAAGTGGACAGAAGAATGAGCATTTGTAGGAATAGTTTCTATAGGGGTAGAGAAAGTCAAGAGAGTGCACACATCATAATTTTTATAAAAATTATCTTTCTGTTTTTATAGCGAAATTTTGTTCAACGTATAGCGGTATCTAATGGTGTTTGGTTGGCAACACTGGTCACCTTGTTAAGTTAGAGCGCTCACAGAAAGTGGGTTAAAGTCCACGCCCTTCCTTTTAAGCTCTCCCACTTTACACGTGAGGCGCCAAATTCTCGTTACCTAGCAACGCTTGGCAACTGTTATTGGAGGGAGAAAGCATCGGGCAACTAATGCGATTGATTCACCCGGGATTCGAACCGCAACGCTCGCCTGTAAATACTACTGCGCATTATTGTGCTGTGCAAGGTGGTCGAGTACCTTAAAAAGAAAAAAAAAGAAAGTAAATTATCGAAACGTAATGTTTGTTATGGTTAAATAATCCTCGAACCCGAGACCATTTAGTTAATGAAGCAGCAAACGTTTAGTTAAGGTCGCCACAGTTGGCAACAGGAAGATGACCACTCCTTGCCTGCCATCAGACAATAACAAAGCTTATACTCACCTCCTAGTATCATCTCGCCATGATTCTGTGTAACATCGGCACCAGCGAACACCATACTGACTGCACTCCACCCTACCACCAGATCAGAAACAAATCGATATGCAGGGGGCAGCACTCGCCGCCATCTTGCTGCTGTCATGCCGCATCTCAGCTCCTGACACTGCGCGCTGCACTCTCGCGAGTTTAGTGGCGTATCAGCCCCTAACCATCTTAGTGTTATCACTTGCTCGTACACAGGGTGGCGAGCTTACTGGTGTAACAGTCACATGACCATCTTAGTGTTATCAGTTACTCGTACACAGGGTGGCGAGCTTACTGGTGTAACAGTCACATGACCATCTTAGTGTTATCACTTGCTCGTACACAGGGTGGCGAGCTTACTGGTGTAACAGTCACATGACCATCTTAGTGTTATCACTTGCTCGTACACAGGGTGGCGAGCTTACTGGTGTAACAGTCACATGACCATCTTAGTGTTATCACTTGCTCGTACACAGGGTGGCGAGCTTACTGGTGTAACAGTCACATGACCATCTTAGTATTATCACTTACTCGTACACAGGGTGACGAGCTTACTGGTGTAACAGTCACATGACCATCTTAGTATTATCACTTACTCGTACACAGGGTGACGAGCTTACTGGTGTAACAGTCACATGACCATCTTAGAGTTATCACTTGCTCGTACACAGGGTGGCGAGCTTACTGGTGTAACAGTCACATGACCATCTTAGTGTTATCACTTGCTCGTACACAGGGTGGCGAGCTTACTGGTGTAACAGTCACATGACCATCTTAGCGTTATCACTTACTCGTACACAGGGTGGCGAGCTTACTGGTGTAACAGTCACATGACCATCTTAGTGTTATCAGTTACTCGTACACAGGGTGGCGAGCTTACTGGTGTAACAGTCACATGACCATCTTAGTGTTATCAGTTACTCGTACACAGGGTGACGAGCTTACTGGTGTAACAGTCACATGACCATCTTAGTATTATCACTTACTCGTACACAGGGTGGCGAGCTTACTGGTGTAACAGTCACATGACCATCTTAGTGTTATCAGTTACTCGTACACAGGGTGACGAGCTTACTGGTGTAACAGTCACATGACCGTCTTAGTGTTATCAGTTACTCGTACACAGGGTGACGAGCTTACTGGTGTAACAGTCACATGACCATCTTAGTGTTATCAGTTACTCGTACACAGGGTGACGAGCTTACTGGTGTAACAGTCACATGACCGTCTTAGTATTATCACTTACTCGTACACAGGGTGGCGAGCTTACTGGTGTAACAGTCACATGACCATCTTAGTGTTATCACTTACTCGTACACAGGGTGGCGAGCTTACTGGTGTAACAGTCACATGACCGTCTTAGTATTATCACTTACTCGTACACAGGGTGGCGAGCTTACTGGTGTAACAGTCACATGACCATCTTAGTGTTATCACTTACTCGTACACAGGGTGGCGAGCTTACTGGTGTAACAGTCACATGACCATCTTAGTCTTATCACATACTCGTACACAGGGTGGCGAGCTTACTGGTGTAACAGTCACATGACCGTCTTAGTATTATCACTTACTCGTACACAGGGTGGCGAGCTTACTGGTGTAACAGTCACATGACCATCTTAGTGTTATCACTTACTCGTACACAGGGTGGCGAGTTTACTGGTGTAACAGTCACATGACCATCTTAGTATTATCACTTACTCGTACACAGGGTGGCGAGCTTACTGGTGTAACAGTCACATGACCGTCTTAGTATTATCACTTACTCGTACACAGGGTGGCGAGCTTACTGGTGTAACAGTCACATGACCATCTTAGTGTTATCAGTTACTCGTACACAGGGTGACGAGCTTACTGGTGTAACAGTCACATGACCATCTTAGTCTTATCACATACTCGTACACAGGGTGGCGAGCTTACTGGTGTAACAGTCACATGACCATCTTAGTGTTATCACATACTCGTACACAGGGTGGCGAGCTTACTGGTGTAACAGTCACATGACCATCTTAGTCTTATCACATACTCGTACACAGGGTGGCGAGCTTACTGGTGTAACAGTCACATGACCATCTTAGTCTTATCACATACTCGTACACAGGGTGGCGAGCTTACTGGTGTAACAGTCACATGACCATCTTAGTCTTATCACATACTCGTACACAGGGTGGCGAGCTTACTGGTGTAACAGTCACATGACCATCTTAGTATTATCACTTACTCGTACACAGGGTGGCGAGCTTACTGGTGTAACAGTCACATGACCATCTTAGTCTTATCACATACTCGTACACAGAGTGGCGAGCTTACTGGTGTAACAGTCACATGACCATCTTAGTGTTATCACTTACTCGTACACAGGGTGGCGAGCTTACTGGTGTAACAGTCACATGACCATCTTAGTGTTATCACTTACTCGTACACAGGGTGGCGAGCTTACTGGTGTAACAGTCACATGACCATCTTAGTATTATCACTTACTCGTATACAGGGTGGCGAGCTTACTGGTGTAACAGTCACATGACCATCTTAGTCTTATCACTTACTCGTACACAGGGTGGCGAGCTTACTGGTGTAACAGTCACATGACCATCTTAGTATTATCACTTACTCGTATACAGGGTGGCGAGCTTACTGGTGCAACAGTCACATGACCATCTTAGTCTTATCACTTACTCGTGCACAGGGTGACGACCTTACTGGTGTAACAGTCACATGACCATCTTAGTGTTATCACTTACTGGTACACAGGGTGGCGAGCTTACTGGTGTAACACTCACATGACCATCTTAGTCTTATCACTTACTCGTACACAGGGTGGCGAGCTTACTGGTGTAACAGTTACATGACCATCTTAGTGTTATCACTTACTGGTACACAGGGTGGCGAGCTTACTGGTGTAACAGTTACATGACCATCTTAGTATTATCACTTACTCGTACACAGGGTGGCGAGCTTACTGGTGTAACAGTCACATGACCATCTTAGTATTATCACTTACTCGTACACAGGGTGGCGAGCTTACTGGTGTAACAGTCACATGACCATCTTAGTATTATCACATACTCGTACACAGGGTGACGAGCTTACTGGTGTAACAGTCACATGACCATCTTAGTCTTATCACTTACTGGTACACAGGGTGGCGAGCTTACTGGTGTAACAGTTACATGACCATCTTAGTATTATCACTTACTCGTACACAGGGTGGCGAGCTTACTGGTGTAACAGTTACATGACCATCTTAGTGTTATCACTTACTGGTACACAGGGTGGCGAGCTTACTGGTGTAACAATCACATGACCATCTTAGTATTATCACTTACTCGTGCACAGGGTGGCGAGCTTACTGGTGTAACAGTCACATGACCATCTTAGTGTTATCACTTACTGGTACACAGGGTGACGAGCTTACTGGTGTAACAGTCACATGACCATCTTAGTATTATCACTTACTCGTGCACAGGGTGGCGAGCTTACTGGTGTAACAGTCACATGACCATCTTAGTCTTATCACTTACTCATACACAGGGTGGCGAGCTTACTGGTGTAACAGTCACATGACCATCTTAGTGTTATCACTTACTGGTACACAGGGTGACGAGCTTACTGGTGTAACAGTCACATGACCATCTTAGTATTATCACTTACTCGTACACAGGGTGACGAGCTTACTGGTGTAACAGTCACATGACCATCTTAGTATTATCACTTACTCGTACACAGGGTGACGAGCTTACTGGTGTAACAGTTACATGACCATCTTAGTGTTATCACTTGCTCGTGCACAGGATGACGAGCTTACTGGTGTAACAGTCACATGACCATCTTAGTGTTATCACTTACTGGTACACAGGGTGGCGAGCTTACTGGTGTAACAGTCACATGACCATCTTAGTGTTATCACTTACTGGTACACAGGGTGACGAGCTTACTGGTGTAACAGTCACATGACCATCTTAGTATTATCACTTACTCGTACACAGGGTGACGAGCTTACTGGTGTAACAGTCACATGACCATCTTAGTGTTATCACTTACTGGTACACAGGGTGGCGAGCTTACTGGTGTAACAGTTACATGACCATCTTAGTGTTATCACTTACTGGTACACAGGGTGACGAGCTTACTGGTGTAACAGTCACATGACCATCTTAGTATTATCACTTACTCGTACACAGGGTGACGAGCTTACTGGTGTAACAGTTACATGACCATCTTAGTGTTATCACTTACTGGTACACAGGGTGGCGAGCTTACTGGTGTAACAGTTACATGACCATCTTAGTGTTATCACTTACTGGTACACAGGGTGACGAGCTTACTGGTGTAACAGTCACATGACCATCTTAGTATTATCACTTACTCGTACACAGGGTGACGAGCTTACTGGTGTAACAGTTACATGACCATCTTAGTGTTATCACTTACTCGTACACAGGGTGACGAGCTTACTGGTGTAACAGTCACATGAACATCTTAGTATTATCACTTACTCGTACACAGGGTGACGAGCTTACTGGTGTAACAGTCACATGACCATCTTAGTGTTATCAGTTACTGGTACACAGGGTGACGAGCTTACTGGTGTAGCAGTCACATGACCATCTTAGTATTATCACTTACTCATACACAGGGTGACGAGCTTACTGGTGTAACAGTCACATGACCATCTTAGTCTTATCACTTACTCATACACAGGGTGGCGAGCTTACTGGTGTAACAGTCACATGACCATCTTAGTGTTATCACTTACTCGTACACAGGGTGACGAGCTTACTGGTGTAACAGTCACATGACCATCTTAGTGTTATCACTTACTCATACACAGGGTGGCGAGCTTACTGGTGTAACAGTCACATGACCATCTTAGTCTTATCACTTACTCATACACAGGGTGACGAGCTTACTGGTGTAACAGTCACATGACCATCTTAGTGCTATCACTTACTCATACACAGGGTGGCGAGCTTACTGGTGTAACAGTCACATGACCATCTTAGTGTTATCACTTACTCATACACAGGGTGGCGAGCTTACTGGTGTAACAGTCACATGACCATCTTAGTCTTATCACTTACTCATACACAGGGTGACGAGCTTACTGGTGTAACAGTCACATGACCATCTTAGTATTATCACTTACTCGTACACAGGGTGACGAGCTTACTGGTGTAACAGTCACATGACCATCTTAGTCTTATCACTTACTCATACACAGGGTGGCGAGCTTACTGGTGTAACAGTCACATGACCATCTTAGTGTTATCACTTACTCATACACAGGGTGGCGAGCTTACTGGTGTAACAGTCACATGACCATCTTAGTCTTATCACTTACTCATACACAGGGTGACGAGCTTACTGGTGTAACAGTCACATGACCATCTTAGTATTATCACTTACTCGTGCACAGGGTGGCGAGCTTACTGGTGTAACAGTCACATGACCATCTTAGTCTTATCACTTACTCATACACAGGGTGGCGATCTTACTGGTGTAACAGTCACATGACCATCTTAGTCTTATCACTTACTCATACACAGGGTGACGAGCTTACTGGTGTAACAGTCACATGACCATCTTAGTATTATCACTTACTCGTACACAGGGTGACGAGCTTACTGGTGTAACAGTCACATGACCATCTTAGTCTTATCACTTACTCATACACAGGGTGGCGAGCTTACTGGTGTAACAGTCACATGACCATCTTAGTGTTATCACTTACTCGTACACAGGGTGACGAGCTTACTGGTGTAACAGTCACATGACCATCTTAGTGTTATCAGTTACTCGTGCACAGGGTGGCGAGCTTACTGGTGTAACAGTCACATGACCATCTTAGTCTTATCACTTACTCATACACAGGGTGGCGAGCTTACTGGTGTAACAGTCACATGACCATCTTAGTCTTATCACTTACTCATACACAGGGTGGCGAGCTTACTGGTGTAACAGTCACATGACCATCTTAGTGTTATCACTTACTCGTACACAGGGTGACGAGCTTACTGGTGTAACAGTCACATGACCATCTTAGTGTTATCAGTTACTCGTGCACAGGGTGGCGAGCTTACTGGTGTAAGAGTTACATGACCATCTTAGTCTTATCAGTTACTCGTACACAGGGTGGCGAGCTTACTGGTGTAACAGTCACATGACCATCTTAGTCTTATCAGTTACTCGTGCACAGGGTGACGAGCTTACTGGTGTAACAGTCACATGACCATCTTAGTGTTATCAGTTACTCGTACACAGGGTGGCGAGCTTACTGGTGTAACAGTCACATGAACATCTTAGTGTTATCAGTTACTCGTACACAGGGTGACGAGCTTACTTGTGTAACAGTCACATGACCATCTTAGTGTTATCAGTTACTCGTACACAGGGTGGCGAGCTTACTGGTGTAACAGTCACATGACCGTCTTAGTGTTATCACTTGCTCGTACACAGGTCACGAGCTTGCTGGTGTAACAGTCACATGACCATCTTAGTGTTATCAGTTACTCGTACACGGGTGGCCAGCTTGCTGGTGTAACAGTCACATGACCATCTTAGTCCTATCACTAGGGCTAGGAAGTTCATGTATTTGCATGTTTTTTCATAGGGGTTAAAAATGTATGCTTTTACATTATGTGCACGAATTATGGAATTTTCAGTTATTTGGACGTGATTTTATGGTGCATATAACTGCATATTTTCTTGATTTTGATAAATGCATATTATTTCAATACTATGGCCTCTATATAGCATATTTTAATGATTTTTATGTTGTTTTTTTCCCACCTGGATAATATGTTTCATATTGGTAGTGTTGCATATGATGATCTAACTCGTGAGGTGGCGAGAAGCAACGCTGAGTCATGTTGTCATGCAGTGAATCCCCTGTTTCCATCCTTTCATTACCTATATATTTGTGCGTAGAGAATAATCAGTGCGTTATCTGAGAGGTTTGTATTAACAAAGATAAAGTGCAGGTCAACGTTTTGAGCAGCACGATTATAGCAACGCTTGCCTCTGCGTGGTCTTTAAACGTAACAGTGTTGTGAACTGGTTCCCACCAAATTAAATTAGGCGTATAACATGTTAAACAGCTCTTCAAATGCCGAAAATAAAACCTAATTAAAGTGCTAGTTTAATTAATTTACAGAAATAGTTTTCGGGTGATTTAATATCTACAGATAATAGTCCACTGTATTGTGGAGCGTGTGACAAAAATATAGGGAGTGAGAAATTATTTCAAATAGTTCAGTACATAAACACAGCAAAACATAAGGAGAATTTAATCAGAAAACTCGCAAACAAATACCCTGTTCTAAAACAATTAGTAGAGTGTTTAGGAAGTAGGGTTACTGAATTTTTCTATGACTTGTGCTAAGTATTTTAGCTGCTGATATTGCCTTGTTCAAAATTAATAATCCGATATTTAAAAACTTTCTTGCCAAGTGTACTCAACAACATTTGCCTGAAGAAAGTACACTGCGTAAGACTTGTGTAGGACATTGTTCCAATAACATATTGTCAAATATACAAACTGAATTAGCGGATCAGTTTGTGTGGTTGTCTGTTGATGAAACCTCTGATTCTGAGCGCCGTTGTATTGCTAATATAATCGTGGGTGCCTTAAATAATGAACAAAAGACTAGAGCTTATCTCCTTAATATGTGCAAATTGTAGGCCACTGACAACGTAACTGTGACACAGTTTGTGATGGACTCTTTGAAATTACAATGCCCATGTGGAATCGTATACAACTAGTTGCTTTTATTTGTTACCTCATATGGTGAAATCAGGACAAACGCTGAAAGGTATTTTTCCTAACTTAATTCATATAACTTGTTAGGCACACGCTCTTCATCGAATTTCTGAGGCAATACGCGATTCTTTCCCATTGGTAGATAGATTTGTGTCCAGTACAAAGAGAATTTTTGTTAAATCTCCTAAAAGAGTTAAGTTGTTTAGATCAACAGCACCTACATAATATCCGACTTCCTCCTGCACCAGTGTTAACTCGATGGGGAACATGGGTCGATGCAGTTTTATATTATGCTCAGCCCATAGAAATAATCGAAGAGGTTGTTAATTCATTGCACTCGAACGATGCTTCATCAATACAAACTGTACAAAATATTATGTCAGGCACTGGGTTAAAGAAGGATCTTAGTTTCATATCTGCCCATTTTTCTTTCTTACCAACAGCCATAACGGCATTAGAAGCAGTAGGATTTCCTTTGCATGAATCACTTACTGTGCTTGAAAAAAACAATATGTGATCTGAGTTCGGTTCCTGGTAGCATAGGACAAAAAGTGAAACAGAAAGCGAGTTACGTAATTTCAAAAAATTCTGGTTATAAACAGATGTGCGATATTCAAGACATCCTCGAAAGAAAACCATCTGTCACACCAAGAGAGTTGACTCTCTCTGTGAAACAGATAACATCATTTAAATATGCCCCCGATAACATCTTGTGACGTGTAAAGAAGTTTTACACTTTTCAAAAGTGTTTTGCCAGACAATAGACCACATTCTACTGTTGAAAATTTGTGTAGTGTTGGTTGAGAACTGCAATTTAGCAGTTGATACTAGCAGCAGGTCCACTTCTGCTTCAACCTCTAAGGAATAAGGTAACTTTATTATTTACACTAGTCTACTGCAAAGGGACACGAACTGTTCTAATGAAATAGTGCATATTTCTTGGCATATTTTGACGCTTTAAGAGCATATTAGCATGCATATTTCAGTGTTTTTTAGGGCATGAACTTCCGAGCCCTACTTAACACTTACTCGTACACAGAGTGGCGAGCTTACTGGTGTAACAGTCACATGACCATCTTAGTATTATCACTTACTGGTACACAGAGTGGCGAGATTACTGGTGTAACAGTCACATGACGATCCTAGTGTTATCACTTACCCGTACACAGGGTGTTGAGCTTACTGGTGTAACACACACATGACCATATTAGTGTTATCACTTACTCGTACACCCTCAGAGTTTGTAAGAATGGTTAGTACAAGAGTAGAGAAAGTCATGTAAGTGTAACACATCAGATATCTGTATTAACATGAAGAAGGTATAGTAATAAGAGTTTGTAAGAATGGCTAGTACAAGAGTAGAGAAAGTCATGTGAGTGCAACACATCAGATATCTGTATTAAGATGAAGAAGATATAGTAATAAGAGTTTGTAAGAATGGTTAGTACAAGAGTAGAGAAAGTCATGTGAGTGCAACACATCAGATATCTGTATGTACATGAAAAACATATAGTAATAAGAGTTTGTAAGAATGATTAGTACAAGAGTAGAGAAAGTCATGTAAGTGTAACACATCACATATCTGTATTAACATGAAGAAGGTATAGTAATAAGAGTTTGTAGCAATGGTTAGTACAAGAGTAGAGAATTTCATGTAAGTGTAACACATCAGATATCTGTATTAACATGAAGAAGGTATAGTAATAAGAGTTTGTAAGAATGGTTAGTACAAGAGTAGAGAAAGTCATGTGAGTGTAGCACATCAGATATCTGTATTAACAGGAAGAAGATATAGTAATAAGAGTTTGTAGGTATGGTTAGTACAAGAGTAGAGAAAGTCATGTGAGTGTAGCACATCAGATATCTGTATTAACATGAAGAGGATATAGTAATAAGAGTTTGTAAGCATGGTTAGTACAAGAGTAGAGAAACTCATGTGAATGTAACACATCAGATATCTGTATTAACATGAAGAAGATATAGTTATAAGAGTTTGTAAGAATGGTTAGTACAAGAGTAGAGAAAGTCATGTGAGTGTAGCACATCAGATATCTGTATTAACATGAAGAAGATATAGTAATAAGAGTTTGTAAGTATGGTTAGTACAAGAGTAGAGAAAGTCATGTGAGTGTAGCACATCAGATATCTGTATTAACAGGAAGAAGATATAGTAATAAGAGTTTGTAGGTATGGTTAGTACAAGAGTAGAGAAAGTCATGTGAGTGTAGCACATCAGATATCTGTATTAACATGAAGAGGATACAGTAATAAGAGTTTCTAAGTATGGTTAGTACAAGAGTAGGGAAAGTCATGTGAGTGTAGCACATCAGATATCTGTATTAACACGAAGAAGGTATAGCAATAAGAGTTTGTAAGAATGGTTAGTACAAGAGTAGAGAAAGTCATGTGAATGTAAGACATCAGATATCTGTATTAACATGAAGAAGATATAGTAATAAGAGTTTGTAAGAATGGTTAGTACAAGAGTAGAGAAAGTCATGTGAATGTAACACATCAGATATCTGTATTAACATGAAGAAGATATAGTAATAAGAGCTTGTAAGAATGGTTAGTACAAGAGTAGAGAAAGTCATGTGAATGTAACACATCAGATATCTGTATTAACATGAAGAAGATATAGTAATAAGAGCTTGTAAGAATGGTTAGTACAAGAGTAGAGAAAGTCACGTGAATGTAACACATCAGATATGTGTATTAACATGAAGAAGATATAGTAATAAAAGTTTGTAGGAATGGTTAGTACAAGAGTAGAGAAAGTCATGTGAATGTAGCACATCAGATATCTGTATTAACATGAAGAAGATATAGTAATAAGAGTTTGTAAGTATGGTTAGTACAAGAGTAGAGAAAGTCATGTGAGTGTAACACATCAGATATCTGTATTAACATGAAGAAGATATAGTAATAAGAGTTTGTAAGAATGGTTAGTACAAGAGTAGAGAAAGTCATGTGAGTGTAACACATCAGATATCTGTATTAACACGAAGAAGATATAGTAATAAGGGTTTGTAAGAATGGTTACTACAAGAGTAGAGAAAGTCATGTGAATGTAACACATCAGATATCTGTATTAACATGAAGAAGATATAGTAAGAAGAGCTTGTAAGAATGGTTAGTACAAGAGTAGAGAAAGTCATGTGAGTGCAACACATCAGATATGTGTATTAACATGAAGAAGATATAGTAATAAGAGTTTGTATGAATGGTTAGTACAAGAGTAGAGAAAGTCATGTGAATGTAACACATCAGATATCTGTATTAACATGAAGAAGATATAGTAATAAGAGCTTGTAAGAATGGTTAGTACAAGAGTAGAGAAAGTCATGTGAATGTAACACATCAGATATCTGTATTAACATGAAGAAGATATAGTAATAAGAGCTTGTAAGAATGGTTAGTACAAGAGTAGAGAAAGGCATGTGAATGTAACACATCAGATATCTGTATTAACATGAAGAAGATATAGTAATAAAAGTTTGTAGGAATGGTTAGTACAAGAGTAGAGAAAGTCATGTGAGTGTAACACACAGATATCTGTATTAACATGAAGAAGATATAGTAATAAGAGTTTGTAAGAATGGTTAGTACAAGAGTAGAGAAAGTCATGTGAGTGTAACACATCACATATCTGTATTAACATGAAGAAGATATAGTAATAAGAGTTTGTAAGAATGGTTGGTACAAGAGTAGAGAAAGTCATGTGAGTGCAATCCATAGGGTTTTTTATGCAGTAGTATTTTGTCTGTATCTTAACAGTTTAATGGTTATGCAAAAGTCATCGAAAATAAAGAGAACATTTGTAGGAAATTCGAGATGTGCACTTTATTTGTCAGGAAATAACTTAAATATATTATATTTTAATGAAAAGTGTTTTAATGATTTTTGAAGAACTCAAGGCGCAGGAAGTATGTGGAATATTAATGGCAGTTTGCTGTAGATTTTGTTTGTTTGTGGTACTTAGCCGAGCTTTAGTTGAGTTTTGCTGTTCACGGACACGCACCTCTATCAACATGAACTAAATAGACGAACAAACGTTTGTTTTTAAGAACAGTTTGGACAAGGATGAGTAGCGAAAGTCATGTGAGTGTAAGACGTGCAATTTTTCTCTCTTGTTTGTCCATAAAAGAGATCTGTCTTGTAACAAGGGAGACCTTGCTTATTTTGAGCTCTTGCAGTGTGGGACAACGTCCAGAAGAAGTTAAACAGTCCACTAACAGGCCAAAATCGGTTCAACTGGGGCACTCCTGCCTCACTCCACGTGCCATCCCTCCCCTCAGCTTCCAACACGCCCCATTAAGTGGAAGTAAGGCTGTTTCATGGAGAGTGGCAGAGGGAATTTGTTGTAAGTTACAACAGGAAAGTTTGCTGTTTAATATGAGGATTTCAATTTGCAAACAAAATCTTATGTGTTGCACTCACATGATTTTCTCTTCTCCTGTTCAAACCATTCCTACAAATTCTTGTTACTGTATCTTCGTCATGTTAGTTGAGATAAACATTTGTAGAAATTATCTTATTGCTCATTTCCTTGTAGGTACAAGGGGAATATTAGAATACAGTAGGCTTTGTGCATTAGTCAAATCTTTTAATGCTTTGAGATAGCGTTCTCTTTGCACACTTAACATATAAAAAATGAACAACGATGATCCATTTCACGAAAGTTTTAAGATTTCCGAAACTCACACACATAACAAGGAATATTTCCGAAATGTTTCACCCTACAGGAAAATTTATTCAGGCATAAATTGTGTATTTTAGCAAGATATACATTTTTTGTGTGGTATGATTTGGTATGTATCTAAGGGTTTACCAGTTATGCAAAAGTCGTCCAGAGTAAATACGACTACAGGCGCCATAAACCAGAAAATTGGAGATATACATTTCATTTGTCATAAAAATATCTCAAACATATGGCATTTTAATCAAAATCGTTAGAGCCATTTTCAAGAAAATAAAAAATTTCGAAAAATTTTCCATGTAAAGGGTAGTTTAGGGTGGGGCTATTTTCTTCAAAATCTTCGTGTGTCATCCTTGAAAGACATTGAACTTAAATACCATCTTTGGTTTTTAACCGACTTTTCGTTTTTGAGTTATGCTGTCCATACACACACAGACACACACATAGACACACACACACGCGCACACACAGACACACACACACGCGCACACACAGACACACACGCACACACACGGACCTTTTTCTAAAAATGCTTTTTTTTGTATTCAGGAGGTCTCAAAACATATTTGCGGTGAAATCTCGACATGAAATTTTTGGGTGGAATCCAATAGTTAGTAAAAGGGACGACATGATTCCATTTTTTAGTGATTTAGTTTCTTATTACAGTAAAATGTCGATTTATCGGACCCCTGTTTAACGGACTTCGGATTTAACGAACTAAATTTGGCGTTGGTTATAAAATAAATTTAAATGAAATTTAGGAGATCTGGTATGATTAAATGATGGCATTCCGCTGCTTGTCTGATTGAGAAGGCTAGTTCCGCCATCTTTAACTTTGCTGCACCTTGGAAGGAGATGAAAACAACATTAGCTAACGGGTGGACACAGTTATGAAAGTGGCTTTGCAACATCTGAAGTGAAAGCCACGACTTAGACGTGGATGAGCGTGAGCCAGGTTACCAGATTCTGAGTCATGTAAGACAGGCATCGGCAAACATCTACTCAATGAGGCCTCGCAACTATGACGTATCAGGGGCAGCGCTTACTCTGTCTCCCCCTCCCTCGCAGCCTTAACTGGCACTGCAAACACACCGATCACGGGCGGACTGTCCTCTCGTATTTACCTGCACTTCTAAACATGTCTGTCAAAGTGTAATTTAATACTAAGACTTAAAGATAAATTTCTGAGCCTTAGAGCGCATGTAATTATTCCTGGTCTATTACATTTGATATCTAGAATAGCACTTCGATGATTTCTTCTGTCATCATGTAAGGAACGTAAGGTGTTTGTTGTCCTCTAAAGCTCAAAGAGGCACTCATCAATGGAACATCAAGCGGCATTATGATACATGTCATAAGATCACCATACAATTATAGACAAGCATGTATTCATAAATTTACACCACGATTTAAAGTAGCATAACACTGACGTAGTGTCCTTTATTCATTTCATTTTCAGGTCTAGATCGGATCAACCAACTGCAACAGCTCAAAGAGCAATATTCAGATAATACACCTAATATTAATTCAAATATTACAACTGATAAACAACTTCACGCCAGCTATGTTTTTGCTTTGGAGATTGCTCAGTCACTGAGGTGTTTTAGTGATGGAGAATTCTTAAGAAATGTGAGAGTAAAGTTGCCAACATAATTTTCCCTGAACAACATGATATTTTTAGTAATATTGCATTATGACCACGAACCATACAGAGAAGGATACATAAAATAGCAGAAATAACCGAAAAAAGACTACAAACCGAGGTCCATGAATTTATAGCCGTTTCTCTCGCGTTGGATGAAAGCACTGACAACGTTGACACAGCACAGTTGGTAATTTTTACTCGTGGAGTTACTAACAACCTCTCGATACAAGAATATATGCTTCAAGTCATTCCACTTAGGGAACATACAACAGGGACAGAATTATTTCAAGCATTTAAGAAATATGTAGAAGAAAAGAAACTGAATCTAAAAAAATCTTGTATCGCGATTAACAGATGTTAACTTGCGTGCTTTACTGAGAGTGGCTACTTGTGATATATAACTAGATTTTCATGGTAGGTACATTGCAAATAGAAGTGAATTGAAATATATTGCTCAAACATCTTGGCCTACCTAAAGTATCGTAGACCAAAATAGCTGGATTACAGTATATGTACTGTTCCTTACTGTACTATGTAGCGAGCGAGTCCAGCACTGACTCTGAACGAAGGTCAATGCCATCCCTTGTTCTACGTTACGTCATGTGCATTGCGGGTTGCATGTTGAGAAGTCATACTCACCCCTCATTGAGTACATGTTTGCCGATCCCTGATGTATGAAGATGAAGACGACGGCAGTGATGATGAATCTTTCAAGTGTGTATCTAAATTATCCGTAATAAGAGACCACATGTGATTTCTTATGTGGAAATGTCTTCAGACCTGCAAGTGCTAACCTATTTTGAACATTCCACACAGTTTGGCACCTTAATCATAAAAGCAACATTCAAGTGGGAAGCAAATGGGTATTGACACTTTTTTCAAACCCACAACTTCACAGGGAACGACTTCTAACCAAGAGTAAATCATGTATGTACCAATAAAACAGTTTCAATTGTTTTTGCTTCATTTTCATTCATTTAGCGATTTAACAGACTTTCAATTTTCCGGACAACTCCTGGCCTCTTTAGGTCTGCTAAACCGAGAGTTTACTGTAGTTTATTTAATATAAATTATTGTATTTCGTGTTTCAAAGTTTGAATATGATATTAAATTTAAAACCAAACAATTTACTATGTTGATGAAATAGTTTTACAGTAGTTTATGGCCAAATCGTATTGGAACTTGACTGCTTTATTTATTGTGAAAGAGAAACAATTAAGTATGTTAACCATAAGGCAGTGTAAGGATATTACGTGCATAAGATAAGGGAAGGTTATAAACTTGAAGATTCTGTAATTTGCCTAATCACAGTAACAGTTATTGTATGCAAAATATGTTTAATATAAGCAAAGTAGTTAATAAGAGCGTAGAAGCCACCACTGCACGTGTTGTATCCAAACAGCCTTTGTCACTCGGCAAGAGAATATGGGGTGGGTAAGGCAAGTTCAATCGCTCTCGTGCCCATGCCTGCACTAACACTTGCAGCTTGCACTGCGTCGACCGAAAGGCGATCTTTGGTGTCTATTACCTGACGGGAGGATGGATGTTGATGGTACGCTCTTTAGATTTTCTCAATTAGAAGTACCGAGACAGAGGCTGGCTTAGCTTCCCCCCCCCCTTCCCCCCCCCCTTCGGGCTTGTATCATCCAAGTTCGCTCGCCTTCCAATCCAGGGGACGAGCTGCTGCGACGCTCGCCGGCGCTTCCGACCCTGAAAGAAACCTAACGGGATGTAAAGAGATGGAGGGACAGCATTACCAGCCACGGGGATCGAATCCGCGACCACAAGGACAGATAGCACACCATATTCGTGCTGATGCAGATAAACACGAGAGTTCGCGTGTCAATGTCAGACACGCACGCGACTAACAAATACACCTTCTATGTTTATCTTCCTTTCCTTGCTCAGGCTGTGAACCCACGACCTACTTCTACTCTATCTAAACATTCTACATCGCTCACATCACTTTCTCTACTCACTATTCTTAAAACCATAGTTACCTATACAAATAGTCACCCGCCAGCTTCACTGGACGTTAATTTTAACCTATAAATCACTAACTAAATGTTTAACAAAAGCACGATTATTTTACTTGGCCCTCCTCGTCCTTTACCACAGGCACACTTGACTGCACTTGCTAGGATTCGAACTGGCGACGTTTGGTCAGTCCATAACGATCACAGCTATTCAATCGCTTCGGCTAACGCAATTCCGAAAGAGAGACGAAAACTGCTTTAGGAACTGAGGTATATAGCAGAATAACGTTGAGAGACGTTTCCGCTCCGAACGCTCATAGTCCCACATGGCTACATTCTGTGTCAATACACCGCATTATACGTAGATACGAACATTTCCAGCTGGCTCATATTGTAGTAAGACTGCAGTGTCAGTCGGTTGGTATACGTAAATACAAACATTTCCAGCTGGCTCATATTGTAGTAAGACTGCAGTGTCAGTCGGTTGGTATACGTAGATACAAACATTTCCAGCTGGCTCATATTGTAGTAAGACTGCAGTGTCAGTCGGTTGGTATACGTAGATACAAACATTTCCAGCTGGCTCATATTGTAGTAAGACTGCAGTGTCAGTCGGTTGGTATACGTAGATACAAACATTTCCAGCTGGCTCATATTGTAGTAAGACTGTAGTGTCAGTCGGTTGGTATACGTAGATACAAACATATCCAGCTGGCTCATATTGTAGTAAGACTGCAGTGTCAGTCGGTTGGTATACGTAGATACAAACATTTCCAGCTGGCTCATATTGTAGTAAGACTGCAGTGTCAGTCGGTTGGTATACGTAGATACAAACATATCCAGCTGGCTCATATTGTAGTAAGACTGCAGTGTCAGTCGGTTGGTATACGTAGATACAAACATATCCAGCTGGCTCATATTGTAGTAAGACTGCAGTGTCAGTCGGTTGGTATACGTAGATACAAACATATCCAGCTGGCTCATATTGTAGTAAGACTGTAGTGTCAGTCGGTTGGTATACGTAGATACAAACATTTCCAGCTGGCTCATATTGTAGTAAGACTGTAGTGTCAGTCGGTTGGTATACGTAGATACAAACATTTCCAGCTGGCTCATATTGTAGTAAGACTGCAGTGTCAGTCGGTTGGTATACGTAGATACAAACATTTCCAGCTGGCTCACATTGTAGTAAGACTGCAGTGTCAGTAGGTTGGTATACGTAGATACAAACATTTCCAGCTGGCTCATATTGTAGTAAGACTGTAGTGTCAGTCGGTTGGTATACGTAGATACAAACATATCCAGCTGGCTCATATTGTAGTAAGACTGTAGTGTCAGTCGGTTGGTATACGTAGATACAAACATATCCAGCTGGCTCATATTGTAGTAAGACTGCAGTGTCAGTCGGTTGGTATACCTAGATACAAACATTTCCAGCTGGCTCATATTGTAGTAAGACTGCAGTGTCAGTCGGTTGGTATACCTCTTTTACTGGCTGCTTCTTTTTAATTTCTTAGATAGATACAATGGGAATAGTTGGGCTAAGTGATAGTCAAGTGTTTTCGGAGTTGGGGGTCGCTATGTAATAGCCATGACATGAAAATAAAATAAATCCAAAGCGCAACAGGAAGGGCCAAGGCTTGCCGCCTAGCCGCTGCGTCTCTCACCTCTGCCCACTACAGGCGTCATTGGTGAGGTGCAGTACAGCAGGGTGGGACGTGGTCAGCGCCCCGAGCCCTCCCGGCCAGTTATGCGGCCTTTGCGACCTGGGGCCGCTATTTTTCCAACAAGTAGCTCCTCAATTGATCCCCGTCGGGACTTACGAGGCTGAGTGCACCCCGTGTCAGACCTCCCAGGGGGGAGAAAAGTCCCCATGCTGGTACCGGGGATCGAACCCAGGTCCTCCGCGCCAGAAGCAAGCGCGCTACCAACTACGCTACGCCTACGGAGGCGGTCGAAAAAAAAGCATAACGACTTCCTATTTGACAGAAGTACTAGCATCTCGAAAATGGTTGATCCTAAAATAACATCTAACAATAATGATTAATAATAATAATACTAATCATTATAATAATAATGATAATGATAATAATAACGATAACGATAATGGTAACGGTAGCGGTAGCGATAGCGATAACGATAACGATAACGATAACGATAACGATAACGATAACGATAACGATAACGATAACGATAACGATAACGATAACGATAACGATAACGATAACGATAACGATAACGATAATAATAATAATAATAATAATAATAATAATAATAATAATAATAATAATAATAATAATAATAATAATAATAATAATAATAATAATAATAATAATAATAATAATAATAATAATAATAATAATAATAATAATAATAATAATAATAATAATAATAATAATAATAATAATAATAATAATAATAATAATAATAATAATAATAATAATAATAATAATTTGTTGAGTTGGGTGGAACAAGGTGACGTTATTTTTCACTCTAATCACCCTAATGACCTAGCTGTCGACGGGCCCTTAGACAATCAGTGGAGTGGCGAATTTAAAGAAGCAAAAGTGTGCACAACTGCTATGCTACTTGGCCCATAATATGTGTTTTTATGTTTAAAGTAATGATACTTCATGCCGCTTCAAACAAAGTAAATCGTGGTGCAATTTTATTGATTTCTCATGCATCCAATGTATGACTCGTATAGGGAATTTTAGCAAGCTATTAATAAAAAGTTCCAATTTGTTTGACATTGGTTTTCAAAGTAGTTTTAGAGCCTATTTTACAACCTATAGACCCTCAACAAGGTGTTGTAAGTGCCTAATTTAGGAGCTAAAACTCCACGGTCTACTCATGTCAGGGGCCCCAGGCACCCTTCTGAAGTATTGCACTCACATGACTTTCTCTACTCTTGTACTTAGCATTCTTACAAACTCTTATTACTATATCTTCTTCATGTTAATACAGATATCTGATGTGTTACATTCACATGACTTTCTCTACTCTTGTACTAGCCATTCTTACAAATTCTTATTACTATATCTTCTTCATGTTAATACAGATATCTGATGTGTTACATTCACATGACTTTCTCTACTCTTGTACTAACCATACTTACAAACTCTTATTACTATATTTTCTTTATGTTAATACAGATATCTGATGTGTTACATTCACATGACCTTCCCTACTCTTGTACTAACCATTATTACAAACTCTTATTACTATATTTTCTTCATGTTAATACAGATATCTGATGTGTTACATTCACATGACCTTCCCTACTCTTGTACTAACCATTCTTACAAACTCTTATTGCTATATCTTCTTCATGTTAATACAGATATCTGATGTGTTACACTCACATGACTTTCCTTACTCTTGTACTAACCATTCTTACAAACTGTTATTGCTATATCTTCTTCCCGCTAATACAGATATCTGATGTGCTACACTCACATGACTTTCTCTACTCTTGTACTAACCATTCTTACAAACTCGTATTACTATATCTTCATGTTAATACAGATATCAGATGTGTTGCACTCACATGACTTTCTCTACTCTTGTACTAACCATTCTTACAAACTCTTATTACTATATCTTCTTCATGTTAATACAGATATCTGATGTGTTACACTCACATGACTTTCTCTACTCTTGTACTAACCATTCCTACAAACTCTTATTACTATATCTTCTTCATGTTAATAGAGATGTCTGATGTGCTACACTCACATGACTTTCTCTACTCTTGTGCTAACCATTCTTACAAACTCTTATTACTATATCTTCTTCATGTTAATACAGATATCTGATGTGTTACACTCACATGACTTTCTCTACTCTTGTGCTAACCATTCTTACAAACTCTTATTACTATATCTTCTTCATGTTAGTGAAGATAAACATTTGTACAAATTATCTTATTGCTTATTTCCTTGTAGGTACAAGGGGAATATTGGAATACAATAGGCTTTGAGCGATAGTGAAATATTTTATAGTCTTGAGGTCCGGTTCTCTTTGCACAGTTAACATATAAAAAATGAACAACAATGTTGCATTTCACGAAAGTTTTAAGTTTTATAAATTGTAATTTAGCAAGATCTATATTTTTTGTAGAGCAAGATT
The DNA here is from genome assembly GCA_030765045.1 of Tenodera sinensis. Lineage (NCBI taxonomy): Eukaryota > Metazoa > Arthropoda > Insecta > Mantodea > Mantidae > Tenodera > Tenodera sinensis. The sequence continues at coordinate 394,139,058 of CM060964.1, forward strand.
GGATCTATCTCTTACGGTTTACGAGTTATTTAAAAGTCATCCAGAGTAAAGGGGACTACATAGGCTATAGCCAGAAATTTCAAAATATACATTTCATTTGTAATACAAATATCTTAAACATATGGCGTTTTAATCAAAATCGTTAGTTATTTTCATGAAAATCAAAATGTTCGAAAAATTGTTCATGTAAAGGGTAGTTTAGGGTGGGGTATTTTTCTTCAAAATCTTCGTGTCGCATGTCGGTCTGGGTGGCTCAGTTGTTAGACGCTGGCCTACTGATTCCAAGGTCACGAGTTCATATCCGGTCCAGACCGATTGTTTTTAAGTGTGCTTAAAAAGAACAGGTCTATGTCAGTAAAAGAACTCCTGTAGGACAAAATTCCGACACACCGGTGACGCTGATGTGATCCTGGCAATTGACAGCGTCGTTAAACAACAAAATAATTATTTTTTCGTGTCGCATGCTTGAAAGACAGTAAACTTAAATACCAAGTTTGGTTTTTAACCAACTTTTCGTTTTTGAGTTATGCTGTCCACAGACACACAGGCTGGCAGACACACACACACACACACACACACACACACACACACACACACACACACACACACATACACACACAGACACACACACGGACCTTTTTCTAATTTTTTTTTGGAGGGGGGCGATTCAGGGGGCCTCAAAACATATCTACTTACCAGTAGAGAAAGTAAAAAGGATAAATCCATAGTGATACAAAACATAATGAAAAGAAAATACACAAAACTAGAGCCATAGGTTTATTATTCAATAACGCTGTTGAATGAAATCATTGAACTTATTTCAACATTTTGTCGTGTCATTGGAGTTCTCCTGCCACTCATAATGAAATAGTGCAACAGTGGCGTAACCCTCCCCAATATTGACGTCATCTGTGAGGTTTTCATGTGACCTATATGGTTTGGTAATATATTCCCTGGAACAGACCGTGGCCCAATGAGGAATTCCTGCAATGTTAAACTTGTGGAATCCAGACCAGGAAATCCAAACAAACTTAAGGATATTAATATGTGCCAACAGTTTATCATACATTTTACAATAGTTGGATTTCTGAAAGTGTTACTCAAAACTGTAAAAATGAGATGGATGGTGAATTTTTTGACATGCCTGATTATGTAAAATGGACATGTAAATAAAACTGTAAACATCACACTTGCAAAATCATGAGTGAACAAAACATATTTCATTAGCTTTGAATGTATCCTAACCATTTAATAACAGCATGAATTTGAAAATTATTACTGCTTATGTGCGTGAAAATGAGATGGACAATATAAAATAATGTTGCATATTTTGGTACCTACATCTGAATGTTCAGCATATATGAATCAAACATGTTTAATGTCCTACCATTTAACAATAGGTACTTTAAAGCTTTTAAAAATTGTGTTGGTAAAATATGTTTCCTGTTGTTTAATAAACTAAGAAAGTTTCAGTGAGCAATCAGTGTGATTCAAACCATTTTCTCCTTATCCTTAAAAAGGGAGTGTTGAAATAATTCAGTTTTTCTCCATTTTTAACACTCGGTTACTGTCCTTGTATCCTAGAGATACACAGTATGAGCACAAGCTCGGCCGTAGCGTGACCTGATGCTCCTGCCACCTTCTTCCTAACTCGCAGAGAGACAAACAATAGTGTAGTGTCGTCCCTTGAGAGATAAAGGTCGTTCTTATCAGCGGACTATGTATCTGTCAGATGCGACGACAGCAAATTCCTAAGTATTCTTTTTCTACCCATATTTGGTTCTCTTCTCATTATTCAGTTTTTATATAGTTTTATAAAGTCCACTAGCCTTTCCGTTTTGTTATAAAAGTATGTTTTCTTAAAAAAATACTGGCACATGTATCTCTGAGATACAAGGACAGTATTTATGTAATTTTTTCATTCTTGCTCTTCCATTTGTTTCATTCAAAAATGCACTGAATGTTATTTCTAATTAGCTATATGCTAGTATAATACTCTGTTATGATATTTTTCTCAATTACAGGAACAGGATGGCATCACAAAAGGAAGTTTTTGACCTAAATAATCCCAGTGATGCAGCAGATGATCACTTGATTAGGCGATTACTTATGCCTCGTTTACCTCGGTCAATTTCTGGAAGGCTTCGTGAAATTTCATCTAGAGGGCAACAAACCAGCATTCCCCATGTAAACCCTCCGAGCATTGAAGTTGCCAGTAGAAAACGTTGTTATAATCTTCGCAAAACTTAAAGGCATATGGAGGCGGGGCGTACTGCAGACTCCAGTGAATCCTAAGCTTGCCCCTCCTACCAGCGCTGCCGAATGTGAAGCATGCATCTCACACAACCTTATGTACAGATCCTCTGTCGGTACACGCACTACGCTTGGCAACAGCGCTCTGCTTGAGCATTGGCCAGCGTTCACATGCCTTTAACTTTTGCGAGCGGTATAATCCTGTTGGACTACAAAACGAGACTGACAAAGTATACGTGCAAGTCTTGTGGGCAGTATTTGTGCCTTCAACATTGTGCCGTTGTTTGTATTGATGCGTGTGACACAGAAGTTTCAGAGAACGAAGAAGACTGTGACTAGTTTGATGAAGAAACTGTTTCTTTAAAATGTATTATTACTGTGTGTTTCTAAAAGTGTAAAGCAAGTTTATAATTACTCCTTTTCTAATTTCATAAGAATCTTTTTCTATTGTTTTACTAACTTTTACTTATAAATATGTAGGTTTTTGGTTAATAAAATGCTAAACCAACATTTACTATTATTTATATATTACCTCAAAACACTGGGGTAAATAGTGGATTTATTATGAAATTTATATCATGTATCTCACAGATACAATGATAGCAATAGCGTAAGTTTTTTAGGACAGTATTCGAGTGTTAAAAAGCTGTGTTAGGCCACTGTTGCGCTGTGTTTATGTGTTTACTGAACCATCTACACTGTTGGTAGGACAAACTCTGGCTATGTCATTTTTAAGGCAATGTATCTATGAAAATTAAAAGCGCCACAGTTTTCTTCCGATTGCTTTGAATGTTTTTGCACACGCTCAGATCATAAAATACACACTATACACAACATTTCAATGTCCTCTGTCAAACCGTTTTTAAATTATTAATATATTTATTAATAATAAATCACTTTTTGATATGCTGCTATGAAATGAACCTTGGACCTTACCGTTTATGGTATCTCTCTAAAATTTTTAATTTGAGTTCTGTATACAGATACAAAGAAATTTTCATACAGTCATTTCTTAGATTTAATTAGTTTAAGAGAGAAAAAAAATGTTTTATGTACAATTTAATGATATTTTCAACTTTTCCAGTATGATTTATGAAAAAATATTTAATTTAGGCTCAATTACTTAATATATTTTAAATAGTGCATGACACATTTTAATACCTTATCTCTGAAGCTCTCCTGAAAATTTCAAGCTAAAAAGTTATAAACTGGGGTCCAAGGAGCATTTTGAATCGTGAAAAGTGCTCATAAAAAAGAATTGATAAAAATGGGTTTTAAACTTTCCTTACCTTAATCCAATCAATTCCTCAGCACCTTATATGGCCCCCTCTGCTGCTTTTTTCTTGGCCTCAGTAGTAGTTTTTGAGAATTTTGAGTTTGCTTGGCCGTTTCCTAATATGAAAACTTTCCTTTCTCCTTCGCATTGTTCATAAAACTTAGAAATTTATTGTTCTTATCTAACCTCTGCACTATACAGTTTCACTAATTTGCGCTCCAAATTCATAAAATATCTGCTTATTACTGCTAATCTTTCTGAAGCAAAATTCCCTGCAAGAAACCAAAATCAAAGGCAGTAAAAACAAAAATTGCATTTGAAAGCTGTAGCCACGAAGTTTAGTGAGAAATAGCCACCTACCCTTTGGCATTTAAATGCCCTCCTGGAGCGTTGAGAAGACCAAAGTGTGCCGTTTAGGTACAAAGTAGAAGCATAATAAAAGCGCAAAAAGTTAAATCAAAATGTTTGTCAATTTTCCCCAAAGTTCATCGTTGAGCATTTGTAGGCAATTTGCATGTTTATTATTGTGGATAGTTTGTATCATTCCGCTCAACATCCCATCCTACTTTTACTTTCATTTAAATCAGCGTAATTGATTCAAGTTCCTCGGCCAGCAGTGACAGGATTAAAAAGGAAAAAGACCATGTTACATGTTGCACTTGAGCATTTCCAACTGAAAGGTTGCCCATGAATTGCGATATATCCTCTAGCGCAGAGCTCAACCCGCAAGTTATGTGCAAGAGCCCTCTAAATGGGGTGAAGAATTTACTCGTACTACTTGTGACTGTGGACCTCATTCATCAGTGAATCAGTTTAGCTGCTCTTCAACAAACTCTCATTCAAACATTGAAATAACAATCTTTGTTAACATATTCTCCAGATTCAAACCGTGAATTCTAAAGTGTCAGCATGGAGAGAGCAAATACTACAGCTGGAACATCTTGATAGCTTTCCTCAACATATTTCGGATAAGCACTTCTTGAATGCAAGAAAAGCATTTTCAATTTTGACACGAATTATTCATTTGTGATCACCTCCAACTAAGTTTACCTTGTGTGCATGAGATTGTCCAAAGCACGTCTCATATCATTTCTAGTACATTTTCGGATGAGATGTCATATTGTTTGATTGCCCTGCCACAAACAGCACCATTTACCCATTGTTGTGGTTGTGGTTGTGGTTGTGGTTGCACACAGACAGCGAAGATGTGTGACCAGGCAAACCAGGACGTAGCTATTTCTGGCAACTTGTGCAACTGCAGAATCTGTGCCGTGTTTAGAATTCGCTCGCATCTCTTACCACTCGTTGACCTTACCTACGCACGCCACGCATACGGAGAATCACGGTCGCGCAATAATGGAATTCGAAACTTTGGCGATTGAGACTCCACGTGGATATAAATGTGCTGGTCACTTCCTTAAAGTAAAATTGCTATTGGTTCTCAGAGACAAGGATCGAAAATTTCCCTTTTTTCTAGGCTGCGAAGATAGACTTCTGAGACATTAGACGTGGGTAACAGGGTTTCCTTTCTGAAACAATTGCACTCGCCTTTAGGTACCAAACACACCTAAGTGAGCAATGGTCGAACAATAGCATTGTATACGGGAACACTTGTTTCCCACATTTCAGAACACTGACCACTTTCCCTCTTAAAACTTTCTAAACATCCAAAGCTTGCACTATCTTTCACAAAAGCAAATACCCAACTCCACTGACATAGGGTCGCCTAATACTCAGGCGTGCTTGTGTATATGGAACGAGAGTGAAATTAGTCATATGCTTCCCTTGCTATTAGAGACATGGTAGCCATTGACCAAACTCCTAGGTTTCAACAGCAATATTTCAGCAACCCTTCTACATTAAGGGGCAAATATTGCACACTAAACTTCAGTGCACATGTAGAAAACATATTCTTACTGTGTTTCCATTAGGTCGTCGACTAGATGTAAAACCGGCTCCAGTCTTGTGTGTAGACTTACAAACGTAAGCAAGGCCTGGTCTCCATGTTGATATAGTTCAACTCGCTCCAGTCTTGTGTGCTAGACTTACAAATGTAAGCTTAATGAGCAAGAGCTGGTCTCCATGTTGATATAGTTCAACTCACTCCAGCCTTGTGTGCTAGACTTACAAACGTAAGCAAGAGCAAGAGCAGGTCTCCATGTTGATATAGTTCAACTCGCTCCAGTCTTGTGTGTAGACTTACAAACGTAAGCAAGGCCTGGTCTCCATGTTGATATAGTTCAACTCGCTCCAGTCTTGTGTGCTAGACTTACAAATGTAAGCTTAATGAGCAAGAGCTGGTCTCCATGTTGATACAGTTCAACTCACTCCAGCCTTGTGTGCTAGACTTACAAACGTAAGCAAGAGCAAGAGCTGGTCTCCATGTTGATATAGTTCAACTCGCTCCAGTCTTGTGTGTAGGCTTACAAACGTAAGCAAGAGCAAGAGCAGGTCTCCATGTTGATATAGTTCAACTCACTCCAGTCTTATGTGCTAGACTCACAAACCTAAGCAAGAGCAAGAGCTGGTCTCCGTGTTGATATAGTTCAACTCGCTCCAGTCTTGTGTGCTAGACTCACAAACCTAAGCAAGAGCAAGAGCAGGTCTCCATGTTGATATAGTTCAACTCACTCCAGTCTTATGTGCTAGACTCACAAACCTAAGCAAGAGCAAGAGCTGGTCTCCGTGTTGATATAGTTCAACTCGCTCCAGTCTTGTGTGCTAGACTTACAAACGTAAGCTCAATCACCAAGAGCTGGTCTCCGTGTTGATATAGTTCAACTCACTCCAGTTTTGTGTGCTAGACTTACAAACGTAAGCTTAAAGAGCAAGAACTGGTCTCCATGTTGATATAGTTCCACTCGCTCCAGTCTTGTGTGTAGACTTACAAACGTAAGCAAGAGCAAGAGCTGGTCTCCGTGTTGATATAGTTCAACTCACTCCAGTTTTGTGTGTAGACTTACAAACGTAAGCAAGAGCAGGTCTCCGGGTTGATATACTTCAACTCACTCCAGTCTTGTGTGCTAGACTTACAAACGTAAGCAAGAGCAAGAGCTGGTCTCCGTGTTGACATAGTTCAACTCACTCCAGTCTTGTGTGCTAGACTTACAAACGTAAGCTTAATCAGCGAGAGCTGGTCTCCATGTTGTTATACTTCAACTCACTCCAGTCTTGTGTGCTAATCTTACAAACGTAAGCTTAATGAGTAAGAGCTGGTCTCCATGTTGATATAGGTCAACTCGGTCCAGTTTAGTGTGCGAGACTTACAAACGTAAGCTTAATGAGTAACAGCTGGTCTCCATGTTGATATAGTTACACTCGGTCCAGTTTTGTGTGCTAGACTTACAAACGTAAGCTTAATCAGCGAGAGCTGGTCTCCATGTTGTTATACTTCAACTCACTCCAGTCTTGTGTGCTAGACTTACAAACGTAAGCTTAATCAGCGAGAGCTGGTCTCCATGTTGTTATACTTCAACTCACTCCAGTCTTGTGTGCTAATCTTACAAACATAAGCTTAATGAGCAAGAGCTGGTCTCCATGTTCAAATGGTTCAAATCACTCCAGTCTTGTGTGCTAGACTTACAAACGTAAGCAAGAGCAAGAGCTGGTCTCCGTGTTGACATAGTTCAACTCACTCCAGTCTTGTGTGCTAGACTTACAAACGTAAGCTTAATCAGCGAGAGCTGGTCTCCATGTTGTTATACTTCAACTCACTCCAGTCTTGTGTGCTAATCTTACAAACGTAAGCTTAATGAGTAAGAGCTGGTCTCCATGTTGATATAGGTCAACTCGGTCCAGTTTAGTGTGCTAGACTTACAAACGTAAGCTTAATGAGTAACAGCTGGTCTCCATGTTGATATAGTTACACTCGGTCCAGTTTTGTGTGCTAGACTTACAAACGTAAGCTTAATCAGTAAGAGCTGGTCTCCATGTTTATATAGTTCAACTCACTCCAGTCTTGTGTGCTAGACTTACAAACGTAAGCATAATGAGCAAGAGCTGGTCCCCATTTTGATATAGTTCAACTCGCTCCAGTCTTGTGTGCTAGACTTACAAACGTAATCAAGAGTAAGAGCTGGTCTCCGTGTTGATATAGTTCAACTCGCTCCAGTCTTGTGTGCTACACTTACAAAGGTAAGCTTAATGGGTAAGAGCTGGTCTCAATGTTGATATAGTTCAACGCGCTCCAGTTTTGTGTGCTAGACTTACAAACTTAAGTTTAATGAGTAAGAGCTGGTCTCGTTGGTAAGTCTAGCACACAAGACTGGAGAGATTTGAACTATATCAACATAGAGACCAGCTCTTGCTCTTGCTTACGTTTGTAAGTCTAGCACACAAGACTGGAGTGTGTTGAACTATATCAACATGGAGACCTGCTCTTGCTCATTGAGCTTACGTTTGTAAGTCTAGCACACAGAACTGGAGTGAGTTGAACTATATCAACACGGAGGCCAGTTCTTGCTCTTGCTTACGTTTGTAAGTGTAGCACACAAGGCTGGAGTGAGTTGAACTATATCAACACGGAGAGCTGCCCTGTCTCATTAAGCTTAAGTTTGTAAGTCTATCACACAAGCCTGGAGTGAGTTGAACTATATCAACACGGAGGCCAGCTCTTGCTCATTAAGCTTACGTTTGTAAGTCTAGGACACAAGACTGGAGTGAGTTGAACTATATCAACACGGAGGCCAGCTCTTGTCTTGCTTACGTGTGTAAGTCTAGCACACAACACTGGAGTGAGTTGAACTATATCAACACGGGAACGAGCTGTTGCTCATTAAGCTTACGTTTGTAAGTCTAGCACACAAGACTGGAGTGATTTGAACTATATCAACATGGAGAACAGCTCTTGCTCTTGCTTACGTTTGTAAGTCTAGCACACAAGACTGGAGTGAGTTGAACTATATTAACATAGAGACGTGGTCTTGCTCTTGCTTACGTTTGTAAGTCTAGCACACAAGACTAGAGTGAGTTGAACTATATCAACAGGGAGACCAGCTCTTACTCTTGCTTACGTTTGTAAGTCTAGCACACAAGAACGGAGTGAGTTGAACTAGATCAACATGGAGACCAGCTCTTGCTCTTGCTTACGTTTGTAAGTCTAGAACACAAGGCTGGAGCGAGTTGAACTATATCAACACGGAGGCCAGTTCTTGCTCTTGCTTACGTTTGTAAGTCTAGCACACAAAACTGGAGTGAGTTGAACTATATCATCACGGAGGCCAGCCCTTGCTCATTAAGCTTACGTTTGTAGGTCTAGCACACAAGACTGGAGTGAGTTGAGCTATATCAACATGGAGACCTGCTCTTCTCATTAAGCTTACGTTTATAAGTCTAGCACACAAGACTGGAGTGAGTTGAACTAAATCAACATGGAGAACAGCTCTTACTCATTAAGCTTACGTTTATAAGTCTAGCACACAAGACTGGAGTGAGTAGAACTATATCAATACTGAGGCCAGCTCTTGCTCATTAAGCTTACGTTTGTAAGACTACCACATAAGATTGGAGTGAGTTGAACTATATCAACACAGAGGCCAGCTCTTGCTCTTGCTTACGTTTGTAAGTGTAGCACACAAGACTGGAGTGAGTACAACTATAACAACATGGAGACCAGCTCTTGCTCATTAAGCTTACGTTTGTAGGTCTAGCACACAAGACTGGAGTGAGTTGAACTATATCAACATGGAGACCTGCTCTTCTCATTAAGCTTACGTTTATAAGTCTAGCACACAAGACAGGAGTGAGTTGAACTATATCAACATGGAGACCTGCTCTTCTCATTAAGCTTACGTTTATAAGTCTAGCACACAAGACTGGAGTGAGTTGAACTATATCAACATGGAGACCAGCTCTTACTCATTAAGCTTACGTTTGTAAGTCTAGCACACAAGACTGGAGCGAGTTGAACTATATCAACTTGGAGACCAGCTCTTGCGGTTGCTTATGTTTGTAAGTCTAGCATACAAGAATGGAGTGTGTTGAACTATATCAACATGGAGACCAGCTCTTGCTCTTGCTTAGTTTGTAATTTTAGCACACAAGAATGGAGTGTGTTGAACTATATCAACATGGAGACCTGCTCTTCTCATTAAGCTTACGTTTGTAAGTCTAGCACACAAGACTGGAGTGAGTTGAACTATATCAACATGGAGACCTGCTCTTGCCCTTTCTTACGTTTGTAAGTCTACACACAACACTGGAGTGAGTTGAGTTATATCAACATGGAGATCAGCTCTTGCCCTTTCTTACGTTTGTAAGTCTACACACAACACTAGAGTGAGTTGAACTATATCAACATGGAGACCTGCTCTTCTCATTAAGCTTACGTTTGTAAGTCTAGCACACAAGACTGGAGCGAGTTGAACTATATCAACATGGAGACCTGGTCTTGCTCATTAAGCTTACGTTTGTAAGTCTAGCACACAAGACTGGAGTGAGTTGAACTATATCAACATGGAGACTAGCTCTTGCTCTTTCTTACGTTTGTAAGTCTACACACAACACTGGAGTGAGTTGAACTATATCAACTTGGAGACCAGCTCTTGCGGTTGCTTACGTTTGTAAGTCTAGCACACAAGAATGGAGTGTGTTGAACTATATCAACACCGAGACTAGCTCTTGCTTACGTTTGTAAGACTAGCACACAAGACTGGGGTGAATTGAGCTATATCAACATCGTGACCAGCTCTTGCCCTTGCTTACGTTTGTAAGTCTAGCACACAAGACTGGAGTGAGTTGAACTATATCAACATGGAGACCAGTTCTTGCTGTTGCTTACGTTTGTGAGTCTAGCACACAAGACTGGAGTGAGTTGAACTATATCAACATCGTGACCAGCTCTTGCCCTTGCTTACGTTTGTAAGTTTAGCACACAAGACTGGAGTGAGTTGAACTATATCAACATCGTGACCAGCTCTTGCCCTTGCTTACGTTTGTAAGTCTAGCACACAAGACTGGAGTGACTTGAACTATATCAACACGGAGACCAGTTCTTGCTCTTGCTTACGTTTGTGAGTCTAGCTCACGAGACTGGAGTGGGTTGAACGATATCAACGTGGAAACCTGCTCTTGCTCTTGCTTACGTTTGTAAGTCTACCACACAAGGCTGGAGTGTGTTGAACATATCAACACAGAGGCCAGGTCTTCCTCTTGCTTACGTTTGTAAGTCTAGCACACAAGGCTGGAGTGGGTTGAACTATGTCAACACGGAGGCCAGCTCTTCCTCTTGCTTACGTTTGTAAGTCTACACACAAGACTGGAGCCGGTCCTACATCTAGTCGGCGACCTAATGGACTCGCAGTAAGAATATGTTGACTACATGTGCATTGAAGTTGAGTTTGCAATATTTGCCCCTTAATGTAGAAGGGTTGCTGAAATTTTGCTTCTGAAAACTGGGAGGTGAGCCAATGGCTGCGTTGTCTCTGATAGCAAGGGAAGCATATGATTAATTTCACTCTCGTTCCATATACACAAGCACGCCTGAGTATTGGGCGACCCTTCGCGCAGATCTAAGTGGAGTTGGGTATTTGCTTTGGTGAAAGATAGCACAAACACCTTTAGAGCAAAACCCAACAGGAAAAAAAAATTGTTTGGGAAAATCTTCGGTTTCCATTTACATAGCTTTTTCGAGAAATCTTCCAATTTTGAGCCAATTTTGTATATCATAGTATTTGCAAGACACATAAAGAAGTTAGCAGTTATAAAATATGAAAATACAAAAGCGCAAGTCTCTATGAATCTTTCGGGCTACATCACAGTTGCGAAAAATTACCACCCCTAGTCATTACAGATGGATTTGTTGGATAGGGGAAAAAAAAAATGTATACATTCTATACATTGAAGGTTTTATTACTTTTCAAGAACTTTAGAGAAATCTGAACTCTCTCTCTCTCTGTCGCACACACACACACACACACACACACACACACACACGCACGCATACACACAGACACAGAGTCCGTATTGCTTTACATGTGCAGCACCACAGATAGAACCGTGTAGTTACTGCGGAATGAACTAAACTATACAGAGCTAGAGTAACGTATTGCAGTTGCCAAGGTAACATGGCACTGTGAGAGAGGATATACTGACTCTCATACATCAGAGAGGTATGTGCCACTTCCTCTAGCGACGTTAACCTCAGAGCTGTGATACCAGGATCTCCTCTCCAGTCACTTCCCCAAGCCAAGGTAACATGGCACTGTGAGAGAGGATATACTGACTCTCATACAGCAGAGAGGAATGTGCCGCTTCCTCTAGCGACGTCAACCTCAGAGCTGTGATACCAGCATCTCCTCTCCAGCCACGTCCCCACATGGCACTGTGAGAGAGGATATACTGACTCTCATACAGCAGAGAGGAATGTGCCGCTTCCTCTAGCGACGTCAACCTCAGAGCTGTGATACCAGCATCTCCTCTCCAGCCACGTCCCCACATGGCACTGTGAGAGAGGATATACTGACTCTCATACAGCAGAGAGGAATGTGCCGCTTCCTCTAGCGACGTCAACCTCAGAGCTGTGATACCAGCATCTCCTATCCAGCCACGTCCCCACATGGCACTGTGAGAGAGGATATACTGACTCTCATACAGCAGAGAGGAATGTGCCACTTCCTCTAGCGACGTCAACCTCAGAGCTGTGATACCAGCATCTCCTCTCCAGCCACGTCCCCACATGGCACTGTGAGAGAGGATATACTGGCTCTCTTACAGCAGAGAGGAATGTGCCACTTCCTCTAGCGACGTCAACCTCAGAGCTGTGATACCAGCATCTCCTCTCCAGCCACGTCCCCACATGGCACTGTGAGAGAGGATATACTGACTCTCATACAGCAGAGAGGAATGTGCCACTTCCTCTAGCGACGTCAACCTCAGAGCTGTGATACCAGCATCTCCTCTCCAGCCACGTCCCCACATGGCACTGTGAGAGAGGATATACTGACTCTCATACAGCAGAGAGGAATGTGCCACTTCCTCTAGCGACGTCAACCTCAGAGCTGTGATACCAGCATCTCCTCTCCAGCCACGTCCCCACATGGCACTGTGAGAGAGGATATACTGGCTCTCATACAGCAGAGAGGAATGTGCCACTTCCTCTAGCGACGTCAACCTCAGAGCTGTGATACCAGGATCTCCTCTCCAGCCACGTCCCCACATGTCACTGTGAGAGAGGATATACTGGCTCTCATACAGCAGAGAGGAATGTGCCGCTTCCTCTAGCGACGTCAACCTCAGAGCTGTGATACCAGGATCTCCTCTCCAGTCACTTCCCCAAGACAAGGTAACATGGCACTGTGAGAGAGGATATACTGACTCTCATACAGCAGAGAGGTATGTGCCACTTCCTCTAGCGACGTCAACCTCAGAGCTGTGATACCAGGATCTCCTCTCCAGTCACTTCCCCAAGCCAAGGTAACATGGCACTGTGAGAGAGGATATACTGGCTCTCATACAGCAGAGAGGTATGTGCCACTTCCTCTAGCGACGTCAACCTCAGAGCTGTGATTCCAGGATCTCCTCTCCAGCCACGTCCCCACATGTCACTGTGAGAGAGGATATACTGGCTCTCATACAGCAGAGAGGTATGTGCCACTTCCTCTAGCGACGTCAACCTCAGAGCTGTGATACCAGCATCTCCTCTCCAGCCACGTCCCACATGGCACTGTGAGAGAGAGGATATACTGGCTCTCATACAGCAGAGAGGAATGTGCCGCTTCCTCTAGCGACGGCAACCTCAGAGCTGTGATTCCAGGATCTCCTCTCCAGTCACTTCCCCAAGCCAAGGTAACATGGCACTGTGAGAGAGGATATACTGACTCTCATACAGCAGAGAGGAATGTGCCGCTTCCTCTAGCGACGTCAACCTCAGAGCTGTGATTCCAGGATCTCCTCTCCAGTCACTTCCCCAAGCCAAGGTAACATGGCACTGTGAGAGAGGATATACTGGCTCTCATACAGCAGAGAGGAATGTGCCGCTTCCTCTAGCGACGTCAACCTCAGAGCTGTGATACCAGGATCTCCTCTCCAGTCACTTCCCCAAGCCAAGGTAACATGGCACTGTGAGAGAGGATATACCGGCTCTCATACAGCAGAGAGGAATATGCCGCTTCCTATAGCGACGTCAACCTCAGAGCTGTGATACCAGGATCTCCTCTCCAGTCACTTCCCCAAGCCAAGGTAACATGGCACTGTGAGAGAGGATATACTGACTCTCATACAGCAGAGAGGAATGTGCCGCTTCCTCTAGCGACGTCAACCTCAGAGCTGTGATACCAGCATCTCCTCTCCAGTCACGTCCCCACATGGCACTGTGAGAGAGGATATACTGGCTCTCATACAGCAGAGAGGTATGTGCCGCTTCCTCTAGCGACGTCAACCTCAGAGCTGTGATTCCAGGATCTCCTCTGCAGCCACGTCCCCATGCCAAGGTAACATGGCAATGTGAGAGAAGATATACTGGCTCTCATACAGCAGTGAGGAATGTGCCGCTTCCTCTACCGACGTCAACCTCAGAGCTGTGATACCAGGATCTCCTCTTCAGCCACGTCACCATGCCGTTGTTGGAGCCCAGCTCGCGGCGCGTCACCAAGCTAACAATCACATAGGCCTACGAGAGCGAGGAAGGCGTCGCTTCCTCTGCCGACGTCAGTTGTCCACCACTTCGCAGCTGTGATACTTGGAACTCGACTCCAACCATGTCTCCACGCCGTTGTTGGAGGCCAAGTCGTCGTTAGATGGTAGTTCCGTGAGGGGTTCCATCTCCAACAGACGACCATTGGGCAGAATCAGGCCGTTCTCCTTGGGACACAGTCTCTCCCGACTGCTGAAAACTGCGACAGAGTATGGATATAGGTCTCAATAGTTTCACTACTGGCAGGGAGACACAAGGAGAGATACTTACCGGAGTCCGGCGACATCGGACACACCCCTGCTGCTGGAGTCGCCCTCCTAGTGACTGTAGAATCGCCTGCAGTGCCCCCGCCTGCAGAGGTCAATGAGGAAGTGATACTGGGTAGTCTAATGTCCAGGTGCGAACCCTTCTCGGTCACGAACTGCGGACATTCAGCAACAAGAATTAGTAAACATCTTGGTCTCTTATCAACAACGCGTACTGCAAGTCAGTGAAACGTTTTGCATGGTATTTAGAAGGGTCACTAGATAAGTATTGCGATAACCAATATTAAATACTCATACAAATGTAACGTAATGACAGCGGGATGGTGATCTGCAGACTTGCCATATTGTGACATTAGTAAGACCACAGACGTTATTTCTAAGGACATCAATTACTCGGTTCCACAGGATGCTCTGATTGAATTCCTTGTTAGAGAGAAAAAAACCTGCTGTTGAAATTCACTTCGCACTTTAACGTGCCTGCGGGTCATCGTCCGTGATCTAGGGGTGACATGCTAGCCTTTGGTTCCCGAGGTCACAGGTACAAATCTGGTGAAGGTGATGGATCATTTCCGTGCCTAAAAATTCATATCATGCCTTCCTTCGGAAGGGAAGTAAAATCTGTGGTCCCGCATTGTAGATTTACGGTGCCTAAAAGACCAAGCCAGATAAAGAGCCCATGACCCAACTGAGGTAGCTTAAACAAGCTTTTCCTCTGGCGCAGGTAAGGAGAACTTCACTCACCTCTGCGGTTTCGGTCACTTTCCTCTGACGGAACCAGCTAGTACCCGAAACACCGAGTTGGCTCACACAACACTTCCCTCTGACGGAACCAGCTAGTACCCGAAACCCCGAGTTGGCTCACACAACACTTCCCTCTGACGGAACTAGCTAGTACCCGACACAACTGAGGTGGCTCATACAACACTTCCCTCTGACGGAACCAGTTAGTACCCGACACACCTGAGGTGGCTAACACAACACTTCCCTCTGACGGAACCAGCTAGTACCCGAAACCCCGAGGTGGCTCACAAAACACTTCCCTCTGACGGAACCAGCTAGTACTCTACACACCTGAGGTGGCTCACACAACACTTCCCTCTGACGGAACCAGCTAGTACTCCACACACCTGAGGTGGCTCACACGACACTTCCCTCTGACGGAACCAGCTAGTACTCCAAACATCTGCGGTGGCTCACTCAACACTTCCCTCTGACGGAACCAGCTAGTACTCCACACACCTGAGGTGGCTCACACAACACTTGCCTCTGACGGAACCAGCTAGTGCTCGACACATCTGAGGTGGCTCACAAAATACTTCCCTCTGACGGAGCCAGCTACTACTCCACACATCTGAGGTGGCTCACACAACACTTCCCTCTGACGGAACCAGCTAGTACTCCACACATTTGAGGTGGCTCAAACAACACTTCCCTCTGACGGAACCAGCTATTACTCCACACACACGAGGTGGCTCACACAACACTTCCCTCTGACGGAACCAGCTAGTACCGACACACCTGAGGTGGCTCACCCAACACTTCCCACTGACGGAACCAGCTAGTACCCGAAACCCCGAGGTGGCTCACACGACACTTCCCTCTGACGGAACCAGCTAGTACTCCAAACATCTGCGGTGGCTCACTCAACACTTCCCTCTGACGGAACCAGCTATTACTCCACACACACGAGGTGGCTCACACAACACTTCCCTCTGACGGAACCAGCTAGTACCCGACACACCTGAGGTGGCTCACCCAACACTTCCCACTGACGGAACCAGCTAGTACCCGAAACCCCGAGGTGGCCCACACAACATTTCCCACTGACGGAATCAGCTAGTACCCCACACACCTGAGGTGGCTCACACAACACTTCCCTCTGACGGAACCAGCTAGTCCTCCACACATCTGAGGTGGCTCACACAACACTTCCCTCTGACGGAACCAGCTAGTACTCCAAACATCTGCGGTGGCTCACACAACACTTCCCTCTGACGGAACCAGCTAGCACTCCACACACCTGAGGTGGCTCAAACAACACTTCCCTCTGACGGAACCAGCTATTACTCCACACACACGAGGTGGCTCACACAACACTTTCCTCTGACGGAACCAGCTAGTACCCGAAACTCCGAGTTGGCTCACACAACACTTCCCTCTGACGGAACCACCTAGTGCTCCACACATCTGAGGTCGCTCACACAACATTTCCCCCTGACGAAAGCAGATATTACTCCACACCAACAAGGTGGCTCACAAAACAATTTCCTCTGACGGAACCAGCTAGTACTCCACACAGCTGAGGTGGCTCACAAAACACTTCCCTCTGACGGAACCAGCTATTACTCCACACACACGAGGTGGCTCACACAGCACTTTCCTCTGACGGAACCAGCTAGTACTCCACACAACTGCGGTGGCTGACACAACACTTTCCTCTGACGGAACCAGCTAGTACTCCACACATCTGAGGTGGCTCACACAACACTTCCCTCTGACGGAACCAGCTAGTACTCCACACACTTGAGGTGG
Source organism: Tenodera sinensis (assembly GCA_030765045.1). NCBI lineage: Eukaryota > Metazoa > Arthropoda > Insecta > Mantodea > Mantidae > Tenodera > Tenodera sinensis. Next base: position 394,156,015 of record CM060964.1, read on the forward strand.
CTCACACAACAACTCCCTCTGAGGGAACCAGCTAGTACTCCACACACCTGAGGTGGCTCGCACAACTCTTCCCTCTGACGGAACGAGCTAGTACTGCACATATCTGAGGTGGCTCACACAACACTTCCCTCGGACGGAACCAGCTATTACTCCACACACACGAGGTGGCTCACACTACACTTCCCTCTGATGGAACCAGCTAGTACCCAACACACACAAGGTGGCTCGCACCACACTTTCCTGTGACGCAACCAGCTAGTAGCCGACACACATCTGAGGTGGCTCACACAACACTTCCCTCGGACGGAACCAGCTATTACTCCACAAATCTGAGGTGGCTCACACAACACTTCCCTCTGACGGAACCAGATTGTACTCCACACATCTGAGGTGGTTCACACAACACTTCCCTCTGACGGAACCAGCTAGTACCCGACACACACGAGGTGGCACACACAACACTTTCCTCTGACGGAACCCGCTAGTACCCGACACACCTGAGGTGGATCACACAACACTTCCCTCTGACGGAACCAGCTAGTACTCCACACATCTGAGGTGGCTGACAAAACACTTCCCTCTGACGGAACCAGCTAGTAGTTCACACATCTAAGATGGCTCACAAAACACTTCCCTCTGACGGAACCAGCTAGTACTCCACACATCTAAGGTGGCTCACAAAACATTTCCCTCTAACGAAACCAGCTAGTACTCCACACATCTGAGGTGGCTCACACAACACTTCCCTCTGACGGAACCAGCTAGTACTCCACAAATCTAAGGTGGCGCACACAACACTTCCCTCTGACGGAACCAGCTATTACTCCACACATCTGAGGTGGCTTACACAACACTTCCCTCTGACAGAACCAGCTAGTACCCAAAACCCCGAGTTGGCTCACACAACACTTCCCTCTGACGGAGCCAGCTAGCACCCGAAACACCAAGTTGGCTCACACAACACTTCCCTCTGACGGAACCAGGTAGTACCCGAAAATCCGAGTTGGCTCACACAACACTTCCCGCTGACGGAACAAGCTAGTACCCGAAACACCTAAGGTGGCGCACACAACAAATCCCTCTGACGGAACCAGCTAGTACCCGAAACCCCGAGGTGTCTCACACAACACTTCCCTCTGGCGGAACCAGCTAATACCCGACACACCTAACGTGGCTCACACAACACTTTCCTCTGACGGAACTAGCTAGTACCCGACACACCTGAGGTGGCTCAGACAACACTTCCGTCTGAAGGAACCAGCTACTACTCCGCACATCTGAGGTGGCTCACACACACTTCCCTCTGACGGAACAAGCTAGTACCCGACACACCTGAGGTGGCGCACACTACACTTCCCTCTGACGAAACCAGCTATTACTCCACACAGCTGAGGTGGCTCACACAACACTTCCCTCTGACGGAACCAGCTAGTACCCGGCATACACGAGGTGGCTCACACAACACTTCCCTCCAACGGAACCAGCTAGTACCCGACACACACGAGGTGGCTCACACAACACTTCCCTCTGATGGAACCGGTTATTACTCCTCACATCTGAGGTGGCTCACACAACACTTCCATCTGACGGAACCAGGTAGTACTGCACATATCTGAGGTGGCTCACACAACACCTTCCTCGGACGGAACCAGCTAGTACTCCACACACACGAGGTGGCTCACACAACACTTCCCTCCGACGGAACCAACTATTACTCCACACACACGAGGTGGTTTACACAACACTTCCCTCTGACGGAACCAGCTAGTACTCTGCACACGTGAGGTGGCTCACACAACACTTCCCTCGGACGGAACCAGCTAGTACTCCACACACACGAGGTGGGTCACACAACACTTCCCTCTAACGGAACCAGCTACTACTCCACAAACACGGGGTGGCTCACACAACACTTCCCTCTGACGGAACCAGCTAATACCCGACACACCTAACATGGCTCACATAACACTGCCCTCTGACGGAACCAGTTAGTACCCGAAACCCCGAGGTGTCTCACACAACACTTCCCTCTGACGGAACTAGCTAGTACCCGACACACCTGAGGTGGCTCTTACAACACTTCCGCCTGAAGGAACCAGCTACTGCTCCACACATCTGAGGTGGCTCACACAACACTTCCCTCTGACGGAACCAGCTAGTACCCGACACACCTAAGGTGGCGCACACAACAATTCGCTCTCACGGAACCAGCTAGTACCCGCAACCCCGAAGTGTCCCACACAACACTTCTCTCTGGCGGAACATGCTAATACCCGACACACCTAACGTGGCTCACACAACACTTCCCTCTGACGGAACCAGCTAGTACTCCACACATCTAAGGTGGCTCACACAACACTTCCCTCTGACGGAACCAGCTAGTACTCCACACACACGAGGTGGTTCACACAACACTTCCCTCTGACGGAACCAGCTAGTACTCCGCACACCTGAGGTGTCTCACACAACACTTCCCGCGGACGGAACCAGCTAGTACTCCACAAACACGAGGTTGCTCACACAACACTACCCTCAGACGGAACCAGCTAGTACTCCACACACACGAGGTGGTTCACACAACACTTCCCTCTGACGGAATCAGCTAGTACTCCACACACACGAGGTGGTTCACACAACACTTCCCTCAGACGGAACCAGCTAGTACTCCACACACACGAGGTGGTTTACACAACACTTCCCTCTGACGGAACCAGCTAGTACTCCGCACACCTGAGGTGTCTCACACAACACTTCCCGCGGACGGAACCAGCTAGTACTCCACAAACACGAGGTTGCTCACACAACACTACCCTCAGACGGAACCAGGTAGTACTCCACACACACGAGGTGGTTTACACAACACTTCCCTCTGACGAAACCAGCTAGTACTCCGCACATCTAACGTGGCTCACACAACACTTCCCTCTGACGGAACCAGCTAGTACTCCGCACACCTGAGGTGTCTCACACAACACTTCCCGCGGACGGAACCAGCTAGTACTCCACAAACACGAGGTTGCTCACACAACACTACCCTCAGACGGAACCAGCTAGTACTCCACACACACGAGGTGGTTCACACAACACTTCCCTCTGACGGAACCAGCTAGTACTCCACACACACGAGGTGGTTCACACAACACTTCCCTCAGACGGAACCAGCTAGTACTCCACACACACGAGGTGGTTTACACAACACTTCCCTCTGACGGAACCAGCTAGTTCTCCACACACACGAGGTGGCTCACACAACACTTCCCTCAGACGGAACCAGCTAGTTCTCCACACACACGAGGTGGCTCACACAACACTTCCCTCAGACGGAACCAGCTAGTACTCCACACACACGAGGTGGCTCGCACAACACTTCCCTCTGACGGAACCAG